>JARFOD010084948.1:0-18850 GCA_031763545.1 Mopalia muscosa | reverse complement strand
TTACTGGTTGGCCTGCTATTTTTTGTAAGGAGAGGAAAAAGTTGCAGTCCATTCTTAGTTTTCCATTTCGAGCCCTGGTTAATTTAATAACAGTACATTGGATTATCAATTATTTTTCTGTTATTTTTTCAGACATTAACCCGCCTGAGGTTAATAGCTCACCTGAGTGTTGGTATCTTGATTGGATTATTGTACCTGGGCATAGGTAACGAGGCGAGCAAGGTGTTCAACAATGCTGGATGTCTTTTCTTCTGTATGCTGTTTCTTATGTTCACAGCCCTAATGCCCACAGTCCTTACATGTGAGTATTATCATTGAATACCTCGGTTTCAAGTATGACCTGCATAATCAAGTAGCTCTTTGGGCACTTTAAACAGAAGAGTACCTTGTCTTCACAATTTAAAAAAAAAAAAAAAAAAATTTTAACCCAAAATTATTTTGTGGAATATATATATATATAATAACGGATTTCACTTTTCTTTTCTTTACATTTAAAATCAAATTGTCACAAAGCTAAACGTAATTTCCTGTTTATTTTAGTCCCAATGGAGATGGCCGTGTTTGTGAGAGAACATCTTAACTACTGGTACAGTCTGAAGGCCTATTATATGGCTAAAACTATGGCGGACATGCCATTTCAGGTAGGCTATTCCATTGCATTTATTATCACAGATCTAGTGAGGTAATGCTAACTTCAGTCTGAAGACTTTTTGGAACATTTTTACCTGGCTAATTGTGTTTCTGATTAGCATGGAGGAACATTAATCTTCCTACAACTTCGCATTTTATTTTGTTTGTTTCATTTTTACTGTTGGGTTTTCATTACTATCCTATATTTACAAACCATTGAGCACAGTGTGAAATACTAATCAATCAGTCAAGTTGACTATGCTCCACCCATTACATGTTCTTCCGACATCTTATGGCATGTCAAATTGACACCTATCCAGCTTGAGTGTAATTACTCTGAGGTCATATAAAATTCTGGTTTGATAATTTTCTTCACTTTCCTTTTGGGACAAAAGAACTAGTGAGTATTAGAAGTAATAGGGTTATGTTTGGTTTAAAACAAAATGATCAGTTTCCGCTTGTTCAAAGCTCCGTTACTCTAACAGCCAGTTAGATGACGTAGCGTCACCAAGAAATGGACATCATGTCAGAACAGAATTTCATTGTCGCATAACATCACCTAACAGACTGTTAACTTAACAGAGCTATGATCGGCCCCAGCTCTGTAGAATAAAAATTTTGTAAATTGTTTTAGTTAATTGAATATATTTTTGTATTATCATCAGATAATTTTCCCCCTGGTGTATGGCAGTATCGTGTACTGGATGACCTCACAACCGAATGACTTTGTGAGGTTTGTCATGTTTCTCACTTTGGCCACTCAAACTTCCCTTGTGGCTCAATCATTAGGACTCCTGATTGGGGCGGCTACTTCATTACAGGTATGTTCAGTGAGAAACAAATGTACCATTTCAAAGGTTTTTTCAGCTGTGAAAAATCTTGGCTTTCCCTCTCATTCACAATGTCCAATATTTGAAAGGCTTGCCTGCCCATTTGTTGGGGAGACCTGTGATTCAGGTGCATCATTTCAAATGTTCCCCATTCACTGCACAGTGTTTACAACCAAGCTGTATCTTTGAGTAAAAATGGAAAGAAATGTATCAAATGAGACAGGGCACACTTCCTGGTGACAAATAAATTTGTTTATTTTTGTTTGTTTTGGTGCTTTGCTTTTACAGGGCTGGCATTAAACAAGAAAATTTAACCACTTGTCTCATTCGAATATTTAATCTAATAAAATTTCATTTATATATTTTTTATTTTGTACAATATTTCTTATGGTGAAAAAAACTGCTTCAGAATTTTCCGATTTATTTTCATATATTTTTAATTACAGGTGGCTGTTTTTCTGGGTCCTGTGACAGCTATACCCATTCTGTTATTTAGTGGGTTCTTTGTCAACTTTGATACCATCCCACCATACCTGCAATGGCTCTCCTATATATCTTATATCAGGTAACCTACAGATTCTTTATTTGTTATATTCAGCTTCTTTACGACACTTCATTGGGTTAAATTACTCAACACCACCCTACCAGAGTGACTTATCATTGGAAATATATGCATGTACATTAGTGCTGAAAGGGTTAATCGGGTACACGTGAACGGTTACAAACTTGAAGGTATTCGACTAGTAAAATCACTAACCGATTAACCAAAAATTTGATACGCCCCCTTAGCTATGCCAGCCGTGTGCAAAGTGCAGGGTGAACTACATGCAGAGAAATCTGCCCCTGTGTTTAACTGCTGGCATTTTTCAAACAAATGGTGAAATTAAGTTAAAAAGGGTTCATTTTTAAGCTGTAAATTATTTTTTTTGTCTATCACGCGATCGTTTTCTTTAGGAGTCGAAGTAATATACATGTGTGTCTTGCGTCATGCTGGCTCGCTGGCCGACGCCAAGGCTGAAAAAACTTAGTGGTATAAAATATTTCTTTTAAACAGGTAACCTGCTTTTTTATGGCAGATTTGTCTGAATTATTATTCACAACCGAAGTACTATAATCTGCTAGAAAATTTTTTTCCGTTCAAATGTACACGAGATGCGCATACAGCTGGCTGAGACACAATGGGTTTAGGGTCAGTCCGCGTGAGGATGAAAGTCTGGGGCGAATGAGCCATCACTCAGGGAGACAGTTCAGACATATTTACCGTGTATTCTATACGGTAACAAAATCTGAATGGATACGTTTTCTAGACACGAGTAAACAATGACTGTCAAATCAAACATATTGGAGAAAAAAAAGGAATAAATAAGCCTCGCTAGTCCAGTATATACATTGTAATCATAAAGTTCTGTCTCTCAAAAATAAATATGGCAGTACATGCGTTGTTCAAAATTTTCCAAGAATAAACGCAAAAACTGGCTTTAGGGTATATTTCGAATTAAAAGTTGCATATGTTTCGCAGCAATTGTATCTTTATTTAGCCAGTAATGCAACATAACAAAAAGAACCTTGGTATGAGACTATCAATAAAATAGCACAAACATAAGGTTATTGGGGTCAGCTGTGGAATTTGAAGACGATCCCCAGACAGTGCAGTCATGTGATTCTCAGTTGGATGTATGGCAGTTGTTTAAAGACTTACATACACGATTGCAGACTTAGTTGGAATTTAAAAGGCCAGCAAAGCAAAATAAATTGATCATAATACGTACATCAAATTACACAATAGAAGTACAGATAGGACTAATAAACAGCAGGTATTTTGTTACTGTATTAAAGCTTTCTGTAATATTTGTACACAAATATTAGGCTACATGACCGTACATGTATACGACCTAGTGTCATATACATAACGAGTACGAAAATCAGTACCCGTTTCAGCACTTATGTACATCCAAATTATGTTCCTGGATTTATCACAGACTTACCTGTTTTTTTAATGAAGGTAAACTCACATTCAGGCCATTGACACATATACTACTAACCAACTAGAGTCTTAAAAGCCAGTGATTTGTAACCCTGACAATTTATCACATGTATATCCTTATTCCTTTTCAGGTATTCTTTTGAAGGTGTACTGCAAGCTATTTATGGTTTTGAGAGGGGAGCCCTAGAGTGTGAAAATAACAACTGTATGTTCAACAAGGCTACAGATGTCTTAAGAGAGATGGATGTAGAAGGGGCAAGATTCTATATAGACTTCATTGTCCTCTGTGTGTTCTTTGTTATCCTTCGAATCGGCTGTTATCTTGTGCTGAGATGGAGAGTAAAGTCACAGCGGTGATCTCCCTTTAGTAAATGAATTATCTCCCTTGTGATATTACCGTATATGTAGATTCGCTAACCATTGTTGCTGTTAAGAATTTTGTCACAAGACAATTAAAGGTGGTGTCAAGTTAGGGAATGGCTTTGTAGTTTCAGTTCATTTTTGTCAAATAAACTGTTAATTATTGCTCATGTAATGACAAGGTTAATGCATATTTTGACTAAGCAAGCTACAGACACTGTTTTCAAACTTTAAAAAAAAAAAAACTTGACCAATTTGATGTGTAAAGCATCATTATGTATCTACCTCTCGATTTAAAATATAATGGTTTCTTAGTTTTAGATCATAGACTACATAACAGTTCAGTGCCATAGTTTAATATTTGCTATAAATAAATAGGCAAATATTTACGGTCAGATTCCATGACTAACAGTCACTTATTTAATGAAGTAAATTCTCTATCAAACTCAAATAAATAATTTTGATTTAATTTTTGGCTATCTGAATTGGACGTTATTGTAAGTAAACTGTACTAAGATGTTTTCAGTTATGCTGTTAAATCATCTCCTATGGCATACTTTGCTGTCAAATGATCATGCTGTGCTGTCAAATGATCATGCTGTATCTTGCCAAGAACTCGAATGTATTACTTATCTCTGAATACTGGATTTGTAATATTATTTTGTTGGTATAAAGTTTGGTGTTAGACCCTAGTATTAGTCTACCTTAATATCCAAGATCACAAGTTAAACTGTACATGTAATACCAAAAAGTGTGTGGCTTGTTGCAATATTTATATCTATTAAGATAGACAATACCAGGTGTCTTTGAGAATGGTATAAACTGAATATAACCAGGGCCTAAAGCCTTAACCTATAGGCTAATTTGGAAGGCTCTTAAATTTAGCTAAAAAGGTTTTCGGTTGATTCTTGACTTTGTCAGTTTTTTTCGGTTGATTCTTGACTTTGTCAGTTTTGGGTATAATTTAAGGTTGATAGTCATAAGGCTTAATAGATCTCTACCCATATGCCATTCAGCTTTGTTTAATGCCCTTAATCTTTGTTTGAGTTTAGCATATTCAAAATGACAAATTGTCTTCAACCATTTTGTAAAAACAAGGTTATTGAAGCAAATTTTGTAAGCACAGGGTAAAACTCCCTATCAAACAAGATGCTTGCTGTTTAAATGAATTAAGATGTCAAAATGGATTTTTTTTTTTTTTTTTTTTTTTTTTTTTTTTTTTTTTTTGCAATGAACAGTTGCTGATCAGCTGATTATATTGTTGGAAATGTGCTTGTCATTTTGGACACATCCATATTCTCACGTAAATATGATTATTTAAATGTTTTGATTTTGATATTTGGTAGGGCACATACAATGCAAATTTTTCATGATCATACTATTACTGGTTGATTTGTGGAGATAACTTTTTTATTTTATATGTTATAAAGAATATTGATCTTTCATTTCATGTTTTTATTTTTTACATAAAAGCAAAAATAATAAAAATAAATGTTAGATCTGTGGTTGAAGTTATTTAAATCAATTTAAACTAAATTATCCTAGTTTTGACTAGGAGTGAATATATATTTTGTTTTAGTTATCTGATATCAGTTAACTTACTAGAATGTAGTGATCTGTGTATCACATTGATGTATAAATATGTTGTTAGACAACCCAACAAAATGACAGGAGCAGTTATTTTGAAAGATAATGTTTGTACCATTTGAATACACTTTGGTCTCTTTAGACGGCATGTTAATGGGATGTTGACTACATGTACATCTTGATGTCCGACAACGTCCGGTTGGTGTTGTGACTGATGAGAAGGCGATTTATATTGCCCTGGTGTTCTTGGAGCAAACATGCGACATAACTCTTATCTTTGTTGTGGTGTTTTCTTTCATCACATGATGGCCCTGTGGTGTTGGTGGCTGGCACCATCATATGATTGAAAGAACCGGACAGGTGTGACATTAAGACCAATCAAACAAACATGAAGGTGGCTATTGACTTACAGTTAAAGTATTCATGTTTAAACAATCAGTACAAGTTATGGCTGTTTTACAGAGATATGCCTTCTATGGATGAAATTATGAGTGAAATACCCTAGAGTACGACTTTAAACCCCAATCAAACAATCTATAAATGAAATAGCTCCCAGTAATCAACAAACATCTGGTCAATTATATACATGAACTGTAATAAAAAGAACAATTTGGTTGATCTTAATACCTTTATATCTGCTTTAGAGTGGAACTAACTGTTCCCTTAGTGCTCTCTGAGAAAAGAGGTAGAACAAAGCCAGTTTCGTCTGTATTGCACCTTCAGTGCTTTCCATTAACAGTTGAGATGAGAACTAAAAAGCACTCCCATAAGTTCTTCTCATGAGACTGGTTTCCATTCAGCATAATACTTAAAAACAAATTCTGGAGGAGCTTTAACCAGCTCACGCAAATTATTGGGCAAGAGTGATGAGCTGGCATCATGGCACTAAACACCAATCACCTACATGCTCTAATCAAACCATCTATACGCTTCAAATGTATCAGAATATTATCCAAAATTCTGCAAGTTGCTATATATGTTTTGGGTTGAGATAATTTTGATATAATGACAATGAAATGCCATGTTTAGACTGTGATATTGCAGAAAGTCTAGTTTATTAAATTCTTATATGCATCTCTTTATATAACACATACTCACATACATGTACTTTGTCACAGTAACGGCTTATGATGGAGAGAGATTGTTATTGATAAAAGTTGGTTATGGTTTAATATTGGGGATTGGCAAAGATTGTTGATAGAATTTGGTTCGGTATATATATAAATAGTTTTGAGAGGGATCTGTTTTAAGTTTGTAAATGCAATAGGTTTGATTGGTTTTGTGAAAGGAATTAAATATTGGAAACGATAGTAAGCACAAAATAACTTGTTAATTAAAATTATAGATTAGTTTATCTCATTAAGATTACTTAAATTGATGGAATTTTCTGTTTCGATAATGTCAATGTATGTAAAATCATGTAAAATGTTTAATGTCACAACTTATTTCTTGTGTCTCAAATACAGTTAGTTATATTGGTATACCGAAATGGTAAGACAACTAACAGGGTAACACTTTAAACTTTCAGTTTGAAAAGCTTTCTAAAGAATGTATTTCATGATACAGTATTCCCGAAATGTAAGCCAACTTTTGTTCTTTGCTTTGACTAGTATTTTATTTCTGCTTTTTTTTTTTCTTCAAATGAATAAAATTGCAGTTCTCTTTTTGTAGTTTTGAATAATGATAGGACCTGTGAATAAATTTTTTTTTTGTTTTGTCATACCCAATCATAATTTTTTTAAAAATTGAAATACGCATGATTTACAAGAACCAGTCTTTGGATTTATTTGTGAGTTTTTTTATTCTTATTGATTGATGCTGAATGCAAAAATTATGTCTTATTACATTTTTTCATTTCCCTCGTTCTACAATTGATTTATGATCTGTTATTATAAAACAACTAATTAATCGATTTTGAGTTTTATGTACTTAGTAGTGAATATACATGGTTTCCTTTTTTATCAGTCTTCAGGCCTACTTTCATTCTCATTTTGGACATCAAACTTTTAAAATTGAAAAAAAATAAAATAATAGTTAATGTTATGAAAGTATGTATTCATATTGGCATGTTGAATACGGATTAACAAAAAGAACAAAGATCTTAAATCTTTTTGCAATTATGAGTGCAATACATAGTAGGTTTGATAAATGTATGTCTCTGTTTAAACAAAGATTGGGTGAATATGTTAAGGGGCTTGTGTTTTTTGGGGGTACATGTGTCATGATGTGTGTGAATGCCGTCTGGTGTGGAGGAACAGTAACAAATAATGCTTCACTATGTTGCTTTGATAAGTACACTGCCTTGTAGACATGGCTCATGTACTCTCGTGACAGCACCATATTGACTTGTTTTATTACCTATCATATCATCTTGCCTTGTGATGTCTTTGTATTGCATCTTGTGGTGGTTTTTGTTGTAAAGTGAAGTCTAGTATGGTTCTTGTACACCCAGGTCCCTTCGATGGGCTGATAGGAGGTAAACAATAACCCTAAGTACAGTGTAAAACCCACATTCAAAGAAAACAATCTAGTATGTTTGTAAGTAAGTTACGTATCTGCTTGAGAACCATGTCGGAATTGACATTGAAACATTTTTCTGATATTAGTGCTAGTTGAAATCCATAGATTTGTAATCTGTAAACACTCAGCGACATGTACTTAAAGTAATGTATGTATCAAGGAGATGCATCAGAGGATCATTTCAAATCAATATGCAAGGAATACAAGTTATAAGATCATATATTCACATACTGCTGTATTATCCTGTCGCATTGTTTTTTCTGATAAGCAGCTACATGTAGGGGTTCACAGGTGATCCTGTGTTTAGCCACGATGTAGACTAATTGTGCAGTTTTGCTCTGTAAATAGACACTTTCTGTCAGCTGATGCAACAGTCGATTTCTTTCACCCATTGGACAGAACTTGATGTCAAGCCGAATGAAATCCAGCATCACGGTGATTTGATACATTAGGACTATGCTATACTGTTGCTGTACAGCAGTTATTAGTCCCAGGACCAGTTCAGTTGGCCTACATGGCTGACATTTCTCTGTTAGTTTGTCTCCAGGGCAAATGTTAATTGAAGGCTCAGTTTGTCCAACAGTGATCTTTATTCATGCTACAGTGTTGTCAAACATATTTGTTATAAAATGGAGTGTACATGTATATTAACAGTAATTAATTTGATTTCTCTGTACACTATAATGACATTTTTTTTTTCTTAGTGAAATAAAGTTTTATCCATAAAAACTGACTTGTGTGTTTATTATTTATTGCCAACTTATTAGGTTGACTGTCCCTGGAGTACTGTGCTTGTATAAAGTAACATTCAAGTGACCAATATTTCCTGATAGAAAAATTTGCACCCAAGTTAAGTAGGGGTTAATTGGTGTTTCTAGTGGACACACATTGCTTTAAACGGAAATTGCTTGTGTTCGCATAACATATTGGCTTCATGTTTCTCCTTTGCAAAGAGGGCAACAGAAAACTTGAATCTACTGATCAACACTAACAAAAAAATACTATTACCCCTGTGAGTTTTATAAATTCTTGATAAGCTAACAGAAATTGATGTTTTTGTTTATCTTTGTTTGGAAGAAGCAGATAAATAAAATGGAGATTTAAGTTGCGATTAATGTTAAGTTCTAAGACATAAAATGTTTGGTTATAGCTAAATCTTTTCTTTTTAAGACAGTCTGTAAAATATCTATGGTACGGAATAGAGAGGCTGGAAAGCTTTTTTGTGCCTTTTGATAAATCTTGCTAGCCAAGAGTTTTATTCTGAGCTACTCAGCATTACAACCCTTGGTGGATTATTTGCATATAATTAGACTCTGCTTCCAAGCAATTGATTGGATGTATGGTAACTTCTCAGATTTGGTGGTACAAGATGACTCTGCTAGTATAAATGATAGCGCTAATCAATAATGAAAGTAGGGAGTGTTGTTGAAAAAGGGATATGTTTGGGGTATTCAACCAACTTAATCAGAGTATTGCGTACCCACACCCAAAGACACCAACTCTCAATATACGCCAATAATGCTTTACAGTTAAACAAATTGTCAAAACTAAAGTATAACATTCACTCGAAACTTGCTCATGTGCTCTTAAATAATTTGTCTGACCCCCTCCCCCCCCCCCTGGTTCTGAAAAAAGATAGTGGTGTTGGCATTAAACATAAAGGAACCGGAAACTTTGCTTTGTCACATTCCGATTTATTCAACCATCAGCAGCCTATATACAGGTTCCCCCATGATGACCAGCGCTGAAGACATATGTGCCTACAGTGTCGCCTAGTACCAGTGGTCCTGACGTTTTGTTTCTGATAATGCAAAAAACTATCGCCTGAGCCCCTCGGGCTAAGTGTTGCCATGACAGTTACGTTCAGCGTAAACTAAGATCGCTTTGTGAAACGAGTCCATGGTGTTTTTTCCAGCTAGTCTTAGTTTTCCTACAATATTGGGTTAAAGGTAAAAAATCACTCAAAATATTGAAATTTCAACTTCTTATAACTTTATCTGAGAAACGAAAAAAGATATTACAACTCTGAATTACCGTTTTTTCGTTGTATATGCTAAGATTAAGTGTGCAAAGATCAGTTCTCTTTGTATAAAAACAGCGGGGGAGTAGGCATTTTCCCATGTACGGTATGTACACTGAAAAATGAGCGCAGAGAAAACGGGTAAAACGTATTTTTGATCTATATTTTACGGCAGTTTTACCTCGTTCATTGTCAATTCTTTGAAGTAATTCAGATAGATTTTTCACAATTTGTTTATAATATCGAATTGAGTCATTGTAGATCTATGTATGTTTCGCAAATAATTATACATATAGATATTGTGAAATATAGCGTACCAGTTTTTCTATAAAATTTACAAGAGCTGAACGTGTCAAATGTTAGTTGAATTCCATTCAAGCTGTGATTAATCTCTGAACAGGCTAACACCAATCATCCACATGCGGTGTCAGTGGATAATTGCTCAATATACAATACACGGAAACTGTTGATGCGCGTATATGCACAGCGGTCAGACAGTTAATCCTCTCCAGGTAGCTATACCTGTAGGCCTACCGGGTAATTGATTGTCAAAACACCCCTGCACGTTGTAAATAATGTAGTCCAGTTTTATCATCAAGTTAACGGTCCTCAAATTAAATTTTTTTTTATCGGGTCTGCTTTGGGATAGACTCTAAAGATCACTAGCTCAATTTTTGGAATATGCAATAATAATAAAAATCGCACATTTTGAGCTAAGGGGTTTGGACACGGTCGCATGGCTTGTTTACTTGTTTGATAGTAAATAAAATACGTTATTGAACAATTATAACTTTTTTTCCTTATTTATAAAGTTTGAAACTCATTTATTGTCAAAGAATTAACAGGAATAAACAATAAAGCATGAAATAAATATTTACTAGGCCTACACATATGTATTTGTCCCGATCTGAGATTATTAATTATAGACCCTACAGATTAGGCCTATAGTGTATAGACTAGTAGGCCTATAGTAAATGTTTTATTTCTTGCCTTATTATTTATTTGCCGACTCTAAATGAGTCTCAAACTTTATAATTAACATAAAAAACTATTATTTTTTCAATAACTTCACTTATCCAGCGAGTAATCTATATGCATTATGAATTATGACATGTGAATGTGTGCAAAAGCAGACGATTTGTGAAACACAATAACAACAGCAGCGCCATCTGACGACAGAGACGTTCGCAAAAATAACCTCTGCTGCGGCCTTCAATCATGGCGGAGTATTTTCTTAAGTTTTACGATGTTGTCATATATTTATTCATTAGGAACGAGAGAAAACACATGCTGGCCAAAACTGGAAAGATTTCCCTCCTTAATTATGCCTATTAAATTAGTCACTTGCTTTGTGTAACGCGCGTGAACCTCCCAGTGGAAATTCGAAGCTTTTGAGGTCACTGGTGCGTGACGAAGTACACATGTCGAGCGGTCTTCTCTGAATGTTTTCAGATGAACAACCGAGTACGACATGGCGAGCATGGAATCAAAACACGGAGATTTGATAGGAGCTGTTGATCAAGGAACTAGCAGCTCCAGATTTTTGGTGAGTTACTTTGATTTATCAATACTGTCATTCATGTTTTTATTGTTGTGCATTTGTCAAAACGCACTTCTTAAAATTGAATGTTTTCATTTGCCACGTTACGTTGTGAAACTTGACACTTTATTGTTAGCCCTAGGCCTAGAGACATGTAATAAAATGAATGTCTCTATTGCTTATTGAAAGGACGATATTGATAGCAGTAAAGAGAAATACTAGTTCTTGACATTTGTCTCGTGAGTGTAGAGGATGATATAAGCTTATTTACCACAATGCATTTTGTACATTGATTGAGCCTGGTACAATTAAGTGACATAATATAAGTAAAACAAAGTTGCTCATACGGAAAAACTCCGACTCATGGAAGAAGTTTAAAGCAACGTCCACGAAAGGCTTATAAATTAGGTCAGAGATTTTAATTTACATAAGATTAAGAGTAATTCTGCTATTTATTTGATTGACATTAAAGTTTGGGATAAGCTTACTTTGTATTGTATTTTTAAAGATATAAGCTTACAGAACTTCGAGAACTGCATCTAAAGCTTACTATTGCTTGTTTAAGGTTATTTAGGGTTAGCTAACACAAGTTTGTCATATATATGATGGATATATCAAGAAAAATACATGTAACTATTAATGAATGAATAACCTGGCTATCAGTCAATTAAATGTTACCATGATGGTCCATGAATACAGGGTTATCCAAATCCCCTATTATGCTACATGTTTGCCAAAGTTTTTTTTAAATAAACTATTTTGTTGATATTTGCACTGCAGTCTCACTGGTTATCACACAACATATTTGACTGTTTTGTTGGTGTTAAGATAATGACTGATAATTCACATATTTTACAACATGTGTTATTTACACTGATCTGTTTTATCAGCAACATCTTGGTGTGAATGTTGGTAAGGCAACGGATATTTGAAATGCTTGATTTTTTCTCTCCTACTTTTGATAACAATTGGATTAGGTCTTTTTTCATGTCTATTTTCTGTTTAATAATTTTTCTTTAGTAAGATTTATGGGCCATTTTCCCAGAAAGGGACAAAAATGGTAAAAACATATCTAATGTCACATGACTTATATTAAAATAGTTATTGTGGTACTAAGTATCAATTTGTTTTTATTTTGAATGTTGCTGTTCAGAAAAAAATTTAAATCACTTAAAAACTTATTTTTGCTAAGGCTGAGATGATTTTTAGTCTCAAAAAAGTCCACTCTGTTACATGCCCTAACTGAGGTGAACAGTGAAGTAACGGTGGCTCATACATGTACATTGCAATAATAACAAATTTTATGTAATGTTACATTAAAAGCTGCATAATATAATTTTTCAAAACTTCTTCTCATTGCTGGCTGGTCAGTGATTGGTGACACCTGATAGAAAAAGTTCCGGCCTGTTTCAAAATAATAAAAATGGCTGGTGAAGCAATCTGATTGACAGGATTATTGGAGGTTTAATGTAAACATATCAGTTAGTTTATTCCAGCAGGAAATATGAATATTATGGAGACATGCATTTTAATTGCAGCTCACAAGAGAACTTTGATGTATATGTAACCTTTATTTTTGCTGTGTATTTATATAAAGAAAGTGTAATTCAAGCCAGTTGTTAAGTCATCCTTGGGATGTAAGCTCATTTATTGTTGGTGGTGTCTGCTAATAAAGATTACAAGTTCATTGTTAAATGTTGTATAGTTAACAGTATTAGTTCAAGTCTCAATTTTCTGACCTGCCTTCTTTGTGCCATTCTGGCTTTTAGGGTGATGTGGTATGTGAAGGGTTTTGTTGTTAGCCAGAACTGGAGGTCACACTGAACTGTAAATCAACTGTTACTTGTTTGTCTAGGAATGAAACTGACATATATTGTAGTGTTGGTTGTGGGTCATGGTAATATTATGTAAATGTTGATTAAACCTCATTTGGTTATACAACACATATTTTTTTTTAGCTTTTTGCCAAGATAAAATAAATAAATTGGAGTAGGTTTTGTGGAATTAGTCCGTTTCATATGATATAAGCTTATATATAGGCTTGTCAGCTTCAAAATGTACTTCCACATGTAATATGTGACTAATTTTTGTTAAAAGTGTATATATAATTGATAGTAAAGGTGAATAACCTCAAGGATGAAGCTGTGAAAACAAATAAACCAGATAACACCTGACTGTAGTTAACAAATAAACCTGAGCATGTAGCCTTTGGACAATGTTTGCTTACTTAACACAAGATGTAGTTTACTTTAATTAAGTAAGATCTCCTTGCAAATGCAAGATCAAACATGCTTCAAAGTTCTTTGTTTTCAATTTAAAATTATGTACTGGATAGAGTTACCTGTTATAATAATCAAACAATACTAAAGCACATTGTACCTAGTCCAATGTCCAGGACAGGCATTCTTGAGAATTAAATAGCACATTTTATAAGGTACATGTAAATGATGACTCCGATTTGTGTCTAGTTTTATGTACATGTATCACCTTTTGTGATACAAACAAACAAACTATATTTTAACACACTTTACTTACAGGTACATGTACAGCAAGGCTACATTAAATTGGGAATTTTAAATAATACCAAATTCAAAATTGTATGACATCAATGTATTGTAGCAAGTTTGTAGAGGGGGAAATCTGTCACCATGTGGAATATCATGGCTAAAGTCAATAGTACCTAACTGATATTCCTGAGGCTACATTTGCAATGCACTGTACATATGAACTGGTCACTCACAATTCGTGGTATGTAAAGGCTTGAGGCCTTTTCATGTACATATACATGTGTATGCAATTTTCTGGACACACTATGAAGAGATCTCCTTCCATACATGAGTGAAATAAGTTTAGCATATAAAGACAGGCAAACAAATAAATACAAGGATTTACATGTAGTTCATTTACTTAGTCACATTGTTACCAGTGTTAAACTTTGGATATTGTACATGTATCTATCTGACTCCATACCTTGACTTTAGTCCAGTGTCTGTTCTTTTCATTTTTCTCAGATTATCATTCACTTGTATCAGAAGTCTATCAAATAGAAGTGTGAAACCAGCTATTTTGGTATTTATCTGTCTCAATGGCATTGTGTCTTTAGGAGGACTATCTTATTGCCATATGACTCATTGCGCAAGAAAAAAGTAATTTCCTTGGTTTTGCGCAGTTTGAAAATTAGAATTTTCTGATGCCTTATTGATCTTTGCAGTGATCTTTGCCAAGCAGTAGAAATATGTCATTGTTGAGCTTTAGCATGATTTATCCATGATTCCACATTCAATTTATCTTCTTCAAAGTTTCTCTATTCAGCAATCAGCACTGGCCTAATGCCATTGAACTGGTTAATGGCATCTTCTCTAGCCAAGGGTTACTATTCCGAACTACTCTGCATTTCAACCCTTTGGCAGATAATAAATGTACAATGAAAGGGACATCTGGTAGAAAAAAACGATCAAGGTTATATTTAACTCCCGCAGTTTATAGTTACATTCGCAGAAATTTTCATAAGGCAAGTCTTCCAATAACACAACATCAGATGATTGGATGTGTAGAAGTTCCTACGCATCCAATCAATTGCTTGGAAGCCGAGTCCCATTATACATCAATTATCTGCCAAGGGTTGAAATGCAGAGTAGCTCAGGATAGTAACCCTTGTCTAGAGAAGATGGGTTAATGGCTGGTTTCACACTTTTATTTGATAGACTTCTGGTTATATGTATAGACTTGGTAGCTAATCCAAAAATGCATTTTAAAGTGAAGTCCCATTTCAAACAGAAGAATTGATTACAATTCAGATGTAGGAATAAACATGATAAAACTTGAAAGATAATGATAGACAATGTATTTATTTTATGTTCAATTGGATTCATTGAAATCTCAATTACATGTGGGTTTTTTTCTTTCCATTTTTACTTTACAAAATGTTGTTTAAATTTTTTTTTTTAAAGATCCATTCAGTTCTGGCACTAATATTTTTAAATATTACTGTTGACTGATGCCATTTTAAACCACATCTTCATTGTGAGGCCATCCATTTTTACACACCCTTACTTTTAAAAGCAAAAATGGCACCCGGCTGTGGCTTAGTGGAAATGGGCTGTGCTTACTAATCCTACTTCGATGTACTGTTCAAGATGAACACATGTATTGTATAGTATGTCCCGATACATGTATGCCAGGGTAGTTTGGATGTTGCATGTAAAGGAAGCGAGGGCTTAAATACATGTAGTACAGTCTACAGTTACCAGGGCCCACTTTCACCAAACCTGAGTTGAAGGTGTGTTAAGGGTATCCACCAATAGCTAAACTCACACAGACACACCTCCTAACTTAAACACTACTGGCCTAGTAATTCCCTCTGTGTTGAGATTCTCTAGTTAACTATCCACTTCATGTACATGTCCTTCAAACAAAAACAAGTGCTCCTTTTAGATTACTCCTATCTTTGTTTCAAGTGTATTAACTTAAAGGGATACTCTCTGCTGCTATAACATGTATATCCCATTAAACATTACCATTAAATATACTTAAATATGGCATTGACTTATTTTTGTTTCATTTGATAAAATAACCTGAGGGTATCTATATTTAGCGGGCAGTTGGAGGGAACTTCATGTTGCCCTGGTGCTCTCAGAGCTAAAGGGGATCAGGAAGCCGATCTGTTTTTGGGGTCTGTTTTGCATCCTGTTGTTGTTGTCCTGTATTTGTCTCGTCCTGTCTTCAGTTGTTTGTTGCCAGTGGTGTCAAGGGTGGTTTCCTTAACCCATTGGGCTGGTATGTCGTCATACAAGTGAAATACCCTTGAGTACGCCGCTAAGCCCCAATCAAACAAACAAACAAACAAACAAACCTATATAACATTGTCATAAGATTCCCCAGATTATCCTTACAATAAAACGGGTTGTCACGGAACTATCCTGGTGAAAACAAATCAACTAGAAGACAGGTGCAAGATTGACTTTAATTTATCACAAGTATAACAAAAAAAACAACAACAAAGGCATGGACGCTCTATATAGAAAGTAACAACCGTATAAGATCCTTTGTTGAAGCGTTGGTGTTAACACTTCGGTGTCCCTCTTCAAGGGTCATCTTGTTGGATGTTACCCCTTAGTTACGTCCTATCGGATTGGCTTTCCAGTACACCCAAGGCGATATCGCAAATTGCATCTTCTATGGAACTTGCAGTAGTTACTGGTCACCATTACCCATGTCCCCGGAACCTCGCTTCAACAAGAAACTGTAGATATAAGCACACTAATTAGACTTCAAATTGTCTATAATTTCACGGATGCATTAAACTTCCACAGCCATTAATGCCAACTACATATTTTCAAACACATTTAAACTGATTTGCCTATAGTTTACACTTAATTGTAAGTCTATTTCAATTTTGCTAGAAAACTTGATATACAGAAAAAAAATACCAATAGTAACAACAGTTGATGTAAATAGTTCACAATTCATACCTGTGGTATCTCCACAACGCCTCAGTTACTTTTGAGACACGAAGCCTTTTATTACGGACTTCTAACCGGCCGGCACTGTGTGCCTTTACTACGGCCTATAACGCTGGAGACATCCGTCTCGTTCACAGCAAACAATATGTGTTCTCGTTCTAGTTAGCTTTTGTGTGTCTATATAAAACAGTGAAATGCTAATATTTAAACTACGATTGGTCCAACCGTAACAGCTTTTAAATTACCACTCTGAACACAAAGAATTAATCATAAATCCTTTGACCAACTTTGACAAGACTTTTATTGCATCTATAGTAAGATATCCAAATAAGGATTCGTGTCGCTTTACACGAATGCCTTGGTTAAGTAAAGCCAAATAACTAATATATTAATCTGGCTATTTTCACACAATGTTACACTTATAATACAGACATAATTAAATACATACAGCACAATACAATTCAATCTTATTTTAAAGTGTTTTTTTTAAACAAAAACTGATAAATCTTGTGACAAAGGGATTAACGTGATTATCTCAACTGACAACCTGCTGACTATTTCTTCAAAACAATTAGCGAAAGTCCAATAGATCAATTGCATGACCATTGGGGATGTGTATTTGATCTGAACAGTAGACATGGAGAACAAATGTTTGTGGGTGTATGAACACGCCGTTTATACAGACTGCTCATGTCCCCCAGTAGGATTCCTTCTGATAATCATTAACAAAGGTGTGAACGAAATCTTTGATGCCGACGTCAATCAAATTTCAGAGCTAAAACTGTCATTTAAAGATATTGTTTTAATATAATGTATTATAAATGAATGCAAGAGATAAAACTATATTTCGCCGTTTCATTCAATTAAAAACATGTTGTTTATTGAATTTATTGGGAGCAATGTTTTCTCAGCTTGATTTTTATCATTTAGATGGTTTATTTCTCGTAAACTATTTGCACTAAGTTTTTTTAGATTTGCACAGACTCTTGCCATCATCCAAAAAAGCGTCGTGCAGTTTTATATTGATTTTCGTTTTGAAGATATTTAACAGATATTGTTTTAAGGGCAGATTTGTTATTTTTTACAAAATTACAAAATAAAAAAAAGTCATGATATATTATATTTAGAATCTGCACGTCCTCCGCTTTCTAAATACGTATGATGTTAATATAATCATTCTTTGGAAATACCCGCTAAAGCTACGAACAGATAAGAGTAGCATTTTTTCTCTTGGCTAGCTATAGCTTTCTTGTTCTAAGATGAGGTTTCTAAGATGAGGAGTGATTTATAACAAATATATTTTTCTATGATGAGGGTTGATTGGTCATAGATAGGCTGTTATAAGTAGACTGGTGAGCTGTCACAGATATGTTGTTCTCAAATGAGTTGTGAGTTGTCAAAGCTTGCTTGTTCTAAGGTGAGGTATGGGTTGTCACAAATGAGTTATTGAGGGGTGATTGATTATAGATAGGTTATTCTAAGATGGAAGCGACTTGTCACAGATTGATTGTTTTCAAATGAAGTGTGAGCTGTGGCATTTGTCTTGTACTAAGACGAGGTGTGAGTTGATAAGGGGGGATTTGTCACCATTATCTTGTTCCAGATGAGGGATGATTTGTCACCGATATCTTGTTCTAAGATGATAGGTGATTTGTCACAGCTATCTCGTTCTAAGATGAGGGATGGTTTGTTACAGATATCTTGTTCTAAAATGATGGGTGATTTTTCACAGATATCTTGTTCTAATATGATGGGCGATTTGTCACAGATATCTTGTTCTTATATGATGGGTGATTGGTCACAAATATCTTGTTCTAATATGATGGGTGATTTGTCACAGATATCTTGTTCTAATATGATGGGTGATTTGTCACAGATATCTTGTTCTAATATGATGGGTGATTTGTCACAGATATC
>JARFOD010084937.1:3034-18851 GCA_031763545.1 Mopalia muscosa | reverse complement strand
CAACTGGTTCTTGTGATCCTCTTTAATGAATGATAACCAGAGTTACGATCAGATTATGAAAATGGAAATTAATGTATCGTATTACACACAAAAAGCTTTCCTTATTTATAGAATATGGTTATTGGGTGGTCTTCCCCTTTAAAGCTGACGATCAGTGACGCTATACTATATCCTCTCCATGCTCATTTGTTTTGGCTCCAGGGAGACCGGCCACGAATTTCACCAAGGTGAAGGCTGCAACTATTTCTATCACAGGCAGGAAGACCAAACAGAGGGACACAAAAATATAGTCATTTTGTCTACATCTAGAAATAACCAATACATGTGATTATTCTGATAACATGGTTGTTGATATATACGAGTGTGGTTAATTTTAGTAAAGAACAATTTTCTTGTCTGTTCTGTTATTCGAACTTGGACCTCTCACTAACTGGACCAGAGCTTTATATGATATTCTTCCTTGCAAGTGAATCTTATTTCTGTTGATTTTTTATTCAGTTCAATACGCTCTTGGCCAAGCTATATATTTATAGCTGTCCGATCACTTTATATGGGGAACACCCTGAGGCTGATAGTCTACTGGGCATACATTAAACAGTAGTGGCGTAATATTCAAACTCTAGCAGTGTCTTAGTATGAAACAGGTTTGACTCCTTGAAAGATCACGAGCCATGCAGTTAATAAATACGTTTAAAGAAGCCATCTGCCCATAATTTCTTTATGTCAAATAAGAATGAAAAATGGATGGTTAAATGGTCGACCATGCAGCTAATTTTCTAGCATGCATATGGTACCGGTATATGATATATTTAGCAATTAGGCGCATGGTTTTAAAGAAAAGCCAGTATGCAAGTTTGTATGCGATTTACTTTGCAAAAATTATATACATATTGTAGGTAAAGAAAATAATATACATAGGAACAATAAACTTCATAAATGCAAAGAAAAATGGTACCCCGAGAGCATTGTCGTATTGTCAGAGCGTTGACTAAATTAAGATACAGTGTTGGCAAGCCGTTCATCATTGTATTAAACTGAAGCAATAATCACTAGTTCATTCAACAATCAAACATCATCGAAAAGGAGTTAGGTGCACGATTGGCTTTTCTCATACCTTCTCGCGCGTTACTTGCCATGCACAGGCAGTCAGTCAACGTGTTATCTTTAACGTCACGTGATGTTTTGCCTACAAGAAATGATAATAAAGCCAGTGGTGCATCTTAATGGTTTTCTTGTGTCTCGTTATTACCATTTTGTATTTAGTAATAACTCGTAATTTCAAGATAGATAACTCGTAATTATTATACTAACTAACTCGTAATACAGATATAGCTAACTCGCAATTACGAGATGCCAATTCGAGATAGTAAGTCATAATAACGAGATATTGCTGCTTTGTAATTACGAGAAAGTTTCAAGAAAATGTTCAATTTAACCTGGGACGAACTGGCTTGGATATAGCATGTATACTTTACTGTTTATTTTATAAATTTATTTATGATTTATCGCATTGTATTTTGATTTTTGCCTTTTTATACACAACTTAGGCCTATATATACTTTACTATTGCCAAATAATCAAAACTATGAATAACACATCAAGAATTATGTCGCACGGTTACTATGGCCTTTGAAACATATAATACGTTTATCTACAGTATGGTGAAAAAACAAATCAATGATAAACAAATATAAAGCACTGTCTTTAACACACGCACGCGTAGAAGTGGCTATGTTAACATTGCCACCTATACTTACGAAGTTATCATATACTAATATAAATGCTGCCTTGGTTTCAGGTTAAAGGTAATTGTTTACGCTAAAGGTTATATGAAGTTTAATGGTATTTCAAGTTTCTGTTTATCGTGTAGCCCAATAAGGTATACTTATGTTACAGATGTGTTCCAGGTGTAGATAAAGTCCTATATGAGTGTTTTATATTAGTTTTGAGGTTTTTGGGTCACATTTTTAAGCTGACACACTTTCGCCAGCCCTTATTGTTTTCGAGTGACGATAACCAGACCGCATACTTCGGCCCTCTGTTAACGCGTAGATTGTGTATTTTGTAATTTTGTCAAATATATGATTCTACTTATCATATACACGATTTTAAGTCACAGAAATTGAAGTGTGTTTATGTGATGGATAAAATCTTTCATTTTCATTAACAGTAGTTTAAGCTCTAAATGGAATGACTCATTTAACGTTAATTACAGTTATTTATGCGAAGCAGATATATACACAAAATACATTACGTGTAAACTGATAATTATATAGCATGGTATGCAACAAAAGGGATTTAAATCTCTGAAACATACCACACTGGTACAACATACATCTATATATAAATAACTGTACACATCTACTAACTGCAACATTTTTTCGTAACCTTAATCATCTTAATGCAATTTAGCTATTCAAAGTAGGTCAGAGTTCGCCTGAGGTCAGCGTCCCGGTATGCTGGTATTAACAAATAGCATAAAACCAGTGGCTGACCGGGGTACAGACGCTGATAGAGATATATACCCTGTCCGGAGCCGGTGACAGCCAGAGCCGATGTTAGGCCTCTTCCTAAGCCATGTAATTTGTAAACATCACGCATGTACGCCTGGGGCCATAATAACGTTGTCGACAGGTGTATCTCTGGTATATATCGTTAAAAACAGTTAGACAGCACTTCTTCTTTAAAACAAATATGGAGTTTGATTGCTGGCCGAGTCATGTGACCATCGTTTTAAGTGAGTTTCTAGAAATTCCCCTTGGGCTATAGAGAAATGTAAAGGACTTGATTGTTTGTGGTATGTTTGTATGTATGGGGTCTATATTGAAATAACAGTGTGGGGTGAGGCTACATCAAGATGGCTGAGGAGGCTGTGAGACGCCTTCCCTCTTATAGCTCACTCTTACAGAACATGGAGAATGGTCCATGTGATGTCTGTAGAGAAGCAGGAACCACAAGAAAGAAAGCGATATTTTGGTGTAAACTTTGTTGGGATTTTCTCTGTGACTCATGTGGATGTTCTCATTTATTACAATTCCCTAGTCATCGACTGACACCGGTTTGTAGAAACTACGCTCAGTTAAAGAAAATGAAATACGAGAGGTATTACCGCCGTACTCATCCACATCCTCCGAGCTACGAGAGGAGACCCGACCCAAAACCACCACAGCCTAAACCTGTGTTTGTGTCCAGACCCTCTGGAGGTTCCTCTGACAGGTGCTCGTGGAGTACCGCCATGTCGAGGAGTCTCTCCGATCTAGCCTTATTTAAAGGAAAGGAACCGCCACGTGCCATAAGACAATCACATAGTACTCCTTTTCTCCAAATACCATCAGCAGCTCTTAACTGTAATCTAGAAAGCATAGGCAATGATGCTGCAAGTTCCTCTTGTTTTTTACCCAATGGTGATTTGGTGGTTGCTAGTCACGGAGCTTCAAATGTAAGAACTTATCATTGTCCTTCATATAGATTTGCCACAGAGACAACTTTAAAGACTAAACCATTTGATGTGACGACAATCCGATCAGGGGCTTGGGCGGACTTATTATTAGTAGTCACAGCACAGCAATTTTATCTTTATGTTTACAAAGTGAATCAGACAGAAAAGACATGTCTGATTCCCCACCACAAGACAGGCACAGAAAAACAGTATGTGGGTGTGTCTGGAATTAAAGGCACAGACCTGTTAGTGGTGACTGCCCCTGGTCAGTACCCACCCTGTCTGGACATCATCAGTTCGAAAGACGCGGTCATACTGCGCACTATTGACGATTGCACATCGCCCTTCGCCATGATGAAATATGTCACAACTCACGGGAGTTTGGTTTTCTTAACGGACACTGATCTGGATACCCTTGTGTGTCTGAACCTCAATAAAACCTTCTCTCTTGAACGTTCTATGAAAGACAAGACTCAGTTCATGTTACCGGTTACTGTGGATGGCCGTGTTCATCGTAGTTTAACCGGTCTTTGTGTTCACAAAGGTTGGATATTTGTGGCTTCTCAAGATGAAAATAAGATATACGTTTTGACGATTCGTGGAAAGTATTGTGGTGAATTAGCAGTGGTTAATGGTTGCTTGTTTTCGCCATGTAAACTCTCTGTTGATGCCAATGGTAGAATGGCTGTTGTTGAAAAAGATGGACGTGTGAGAATTATGTGGCTTAATTTGCCATTGGCTGCATTCACTGGCAGATAAATATCGATATGTTTAGCATGATAAGTATGAATAATAATGTAAATGTTAAGATAACTGTTTGTATTCACTAGTTGTTATAACAGCTCATCCTCTTCCCATCTATTGTTTTCACTTCTCGACCCGATACCGGTGTTATTCGAAAAATTATTTTATCAATACATTCTGTGGCTATTTGTCCAAGGTTTTGATCTTTAATGAATTCTATGGTCAATACAAATAATACAGCCCAGCACATGTTTTATGGGCTGCAATACCTAAATGAAGATAATGCAAATAGCACAGACATTTAAGTTTACCTTTATCTGATGAAATGTATTTGCTCATTTACACATACAATTGACTGGCCTAATTTATTTACATAAACTATATATCATATAAAATTCTCAGTATTCTGTAAAATTATGAGTTCTATAGATTATAAGCATAGCACCATAGTCCGTTGAACTCTTTGTCTTGTTTTATTTTATTTGCAAACGGTGGTAATGGAGTAATTCATGGTTACTTTAAATATATATATATATAAATATATATATATCAAACCGTATTTTTCATCTGTCTTGGTTTAATTTGCTTGAAATTATAATGTCAAGTTGGAAAGATAAGTACTGGCAGCAATACTAAGCTCAGTTTCGTATATACGTTTTATTTTATTCCCACAGAATCGCAATATATATACATATATAAAAAATATACACTATCAAGTTGAATATGCATTCATATTTTAAAATATATTCGCTTTTTAACGGATGTATGAGATTATAAAATAATATCCAATGAATGTAAATATATATAGCCTTTATCCCACTTCGTTCTGGTGCGAAATGTAAGAAGCGTTGTTCTGAATAATATTCATATAGCTCTGCATGTTAATTAAAACAAGGAAATGAAACACTTACAGCCTACATTAAAACTGTTTTATGAGGAAATACATGAAACAATGATACTAATTTGCATATCCTGTATTGAGTGTTGGTTGGGTTTTTTCTTTGTAATAGCTTTATTTGAATGAAAAAAGTAAAATGGCTTACACTCGATGAATTCTGCAGGAATCTAACAATTCATTACCGTGTTTTTAATTTGTCAGACAGCTTAAAAATGTTTACACCGTGCTATACACATTTGCATTATGCAATTCACTCTTAAATATATACGAATGTTTTATATGTGGGGACAATCAAACTGCAGGCGTTTTAACCTTCATTAATATACAATATATGTAATTTATGGACGGATTGTGCATGGAATCGTATATAATTTAACATAAAAGTGGTTTCACTGTGAAGTCTTGGTTGAAAAAAAATGAAAAAATAGTTTGAAATAACAAGCAAAATAATAGTTTTCAAAAATAAGTGTGGAAATAATGAAAACTTTCTAATTGTTTTGAATTTAAGCCCCACAATTTCGTAAAATTGTTACTCGTTTCGTGAATCGTTTTCGTAAATCATAACTGCAAGTATGTCGACTGTATAGTGTGGTGTATAGTTAAACAGAGAAAGAACCTGTTCAGGGAATAAGATGTCTGTGTGATGCGGGAAAGGGGGGTTGGGACTTGGGGCAAACAAGGAAAGACTGTTTAAAGGCTCCATCTCGGTCTCTTGTCACTCGGTGCTCTATTTCTTTTAATCCTTCAAATTAGGGGAGCTGCCCGTTAATCCCGAACCTTTACCCAACATCACAAACTCTCTGGGTTATAAATGCTTGAAGTGAATCAGTGCAACGTCCAGGGACCAGTTCCACGATCTTACTTGTAATGGCGACCAGTACGGAAGGTATTATGTTGTAATAGTTATCTAATTGGATCTGATCATTTTCAAGAGCACTACATTTTAATTCTTACAATTTTGAAATTGAAAATTATAAGTTGCTATATTATAATAATTACTTATACTTGCGTGATCCATTATCAAACACACGTGACACGTGCGTTGTTACAGAACATTTGTTTACTCAGACAATTAGTTTTATTAGCTTTACTTTAGTATATATATTTAAGTTGGGAACATTTAAAAAAATACAAAGTTTAATAAATAAGTAACTGATATATACTTGTTGAATATCGACTGTGATTTCGGTGCGAGCCATTTCTCACATAATGTTAATAATTATATTGCTGTTTCTATACTGATAATGTTGTTGAATGGAAACATAGTCTAGTGGCGCCTTGTATATTGTGGAACCCACGTAAAACATAGCGCTTCGGTTTAATAATGGCCGATATTTCGCCACCTATGTAGGCCTATTTAGGACAAGTCCCATTGTTTTAATGTCAAAACAATCGGGGATAGGTACCTGCCAAATCCCCTCTAGTCGGTTTTGTTTATGTATAGTCGAACATGTTGACCGTATAAATATGGTTTGGACATGTTTTTGTTTATCAAACATATCCCTCGTATTTATACACACAATATAGATTATATATATATGCAGAGTTCACTTGACATATCGTAAAGATAGCCGGGAATTAAATTGATTGATTAGTGTTTTACGCTACATTCGCCTGAAATTTGAAAATGGGCATTTAAAAAAAAAAATTCTGAGTAATTTCCCCAGTTAACTATACTGTTCTTATGTTCATGATTTGTACACACGTGTAGCTTCATCGCTATATGGTTATTATAATACGTGCCAAATGTACTGTATAAAAATAGTAACCTTGGGTGAATAGACAGAGAGTAGTATTCGAAGGTTATGCAGATCATTAGATGTCGTTCAGATATAGGCAATGACAGGTTGTAAATGAACACACATTTTAATTCCAATTTAATACATTGTGAATTATAATATTAGACTCTTTGTAGCTAAAACATGAACATTTATTCAACCTTAATGTTTTCATAAAGTTATTTTTGACAAAATTATTTTAGATCATTTTTGGCTCAAAACGAAGTTGAAATGATTTTGTGTCAGTTGAAAAGAAAAACTATTCGTCTTTTGTAAGGTATGCCGCTATGCTCAATCATTTGTTTATGCCTTTTTTTAATCATTTTATCTAAAAAAATAATGCAACATAAATAGAAGAGGCATTTAGGTGGTTCTCAACAAAAAACAGTTACTAACACTAGTATAGTTTGAACCAAGAGTAAATCAGTAAAATGCCTGCACGAACTAACTGGGTAAATTCCTCACGCAGCATTATAAAGCAAACTGGTGGTTTGGAACAAATGTAATTAACATTTTCAATTGGTTCCCTATAGGTTTAGTTTTGATAATAAAAGAAAGTAATTAAACTAAAACACACAGGTAATTAATCTCCGAACTGCTTAATGACATCAATTTAATTATGTTTGCAAAGCATGTCTTTCAAATAAAACTTTTATGTTCAAAGAATGATGGCTTACATCACCAACAGTGTGACATCACCGAGGATGTATATACCGAGGCCGTCAGATGTATACTCTCTTTCATATTCCAACCTATTTGTCTTTCATAAGATTACGCTCTTTTGTAAATTTCCAATCCAAATGCCTTGTTTGCGTTTAGCGTTAACCAAAAGGAAACTATTCATAGTATTCAAGTATATTGGGTGTTTACCTGATGTGTGAGGGGCATTCAGTTTTCCGACATAATGTACAAAGATGACCACAGTTTTTAGGTTTAAATAGGTCAGCTTATTTTGTTTTAAAGACGAACGGAGTTTACGCAGACAAAGGAATTATAATGATAGTTGCGTAGGCCTATACATTAGAAGCAAATTAATTACAAGCCAACTATTTCAATTTACTCATCATTTTGTGATTTTTTTACTGTGTATAATCAAAGAGAATGAAAAAACAAAATCCAAAAAGCAAAAAATAATTAAATTGACCATTTTTCCAGATCGACTTTTAAACCTTACATTTTAAAGAAAAAATCGGTTGCTATGGAATCCTTTTATTATATAGCTTTTCCTATAATTGGTTGTAAAGCTTACTCACTGCGTTTTCCGAAAATATTTGACAACCGTGTTCATTTTACTGCTGACGGGATTTACTTTACAAATATGTTGAAATGATCAGGATGGTAAAAGAGAGGTAAGACATTTTGAGTTCAAGAATTCATATCTAACTAAGAAATGATCGCACATTGTTTTGGTGATATAAACATCTTTGTATCTGTGATTTTGCGAGTACAAGACAAGTTAACATGACTTGCGCATGCAATGATCGTTACAAATGGTCGTAATGTTGAAACGTCTTTTCACAACATTATATTGTGCTACGCTATAAATCGCACGCCCTCTATATATTTTCTCTTTATTTTAAACTAAGCTGTTCCGATGTCTGTCTGTGGCGTATAGCCTAATACAATCCCATCGACAACTGAGGACAACGTGTTATTTCAACTCTCCTGGAAGTGGTTGTATAAAGACGTTACTGCTAGAGAATGTGTTGATTGATCTGATTGGAGAAATGGCGTTTGGTTGTCCGGGATTTGTCGGGTTTTATTCCGAGTCACGTCCCCGTTCTGCTTCTTGACAGTGTGTGTAATTGAACTCGACACCGAGGATCATTCACCCTTCATCGCCTGATTAAACCATACAATGCAATTGTATCAAAGGTGAACACCCAGGAATGTTACATTTTACCGGTAGGTCTTATTTTAGGCGTTACAATTAACTATCCAACCTTGCAGCAACCTTGCCTGGACACCACGCTATTATCTGTTAAAACCAAAAGTCTTACCAACAAAAAGTCTTATCAAAGACTTTTGGTTGAGATTCATTCAGTATTCAAATGCACGAGACGCGCGCATCGTATCCAACAACTGGACGATGCACCCGTTAAGGTACCAAAAGTTGAACGTTGGCCGGAACAGAGTGGTGGGCAGCATCTATTGGACACCACACTACGTTTCTATTTTTTTTCTCTAAGTCCTGCACTTTTGAAATGTAATTATACTCATTAATATCATACAATGACACTCAAGTAAATCATATAAGCTCAACTTTATTAGTACCCTGCATAACATCTGACATAAACTAGTCCCATAACAATAACAAAGTAACAAATATTTAGCTTAAAATCAATATGGAAGCGTTATAACTTATAAAACAATAGATTGAACAAGTTGCATGTGGAACGTGTAGCATAACAAAGCAAAACGACAGTTAAACCAGCATTGAAACAATTCCTCACAGAATGAAGTGAACAAGTTCTTCAATCAAATAATGTACAACTTCAAGAAATATGCAGCAAATCTTGACACACGCAATTACCAGTTTTTCCACGTCAGTACCAGAAGAGCGAAAAGCACCGAGTATACTTACCTACACAAGTCTGAATGATTGTGAAGTTAATCGTGATAGATCATATGTATACCTACTTATTTTCATGTAGTACAAAGCGCTTCCGAGAGCAACTTGAAGATAGTCGAAAAGCGTGGGACGCCGGGGGAATTAAGAGGTGACTGATTGGATATATTGTAAAACGCCGGGCTTAAGGATACGACGGCGATGGTAGCATACTGCAACAGTAACCAGTTACAGGAACAGCCTCGGAACCATAAAATGTGAAATGGTTATATCTTTCTGTTTTAGGACTATTAATTTAAGTTTCGTTCAGTGCTAAGTTAAGACAGCATAACTATCAGAAGCGTTCTGGTATATACTGTCCTTAGCCGAATGACGGGTGTAAATGGATAAGTAAAAGTCCATTGTTTTGCCCAGTTCATGCAAGTAATACAGGACAGGATCAGTCTGCAAATAGTCAGTCTCAGATCAGTCTCCAAATCAACCATGAATTTGTTATGTAGTCAGTTCATTACTGATTGATGAATGACTACACCCTGGCCTGTATCAATAGATTCAATCGGTGTATAAAGCACGTTAACATTACTTGACAATTTAGTACAGGTATCTACTAATTGTGTTCCCTCAATTAGTACAACTTTAAAAATCCAAATTGCCAATAACAATAATTGATAACCATATTCAGCCTGATTTCCAATATAGTGTCTAGACTGTTTATGTTATTGGCGAAATATCGTATTACGCCGCCGTTTGATTCTTGTTAAACTTAGGAGCTACGCGGTTAGCCTAATCGCAATATGTTAATCCTCACCAGCCTGTCATGCAGCCCAAGGGCGAGGGAAAATATCAAAAGTCACTTGCAGTAAACAATAACACTTAGCGTGCGAGATAGGGTACACAAAATCATGACGTTAAAACCACACGGCATCACGTCATATCAAAGCGAAAAACGCCATTTGAATGCTACTGAAAAAAACATTCGAATCGCACGGGTAAGTATGGGTATAAATTCGGATAACGAATAATCGCCTTTCAATCTACAAAACTGTTTCAACAGTAGGATAATTGTAAAGCAATTATAAAAACTGTATTATGGATAGCTGTTTATTCAAAATCTTCTGAACTAAACCGTCAATGTTTAGTTGCTTGACGATGGCTTGCATCATTCACTGAAATGATCATTCGTAGTCTGAACAGTTCCATAAACAAACAATGGTCTTGGGCGAAGTATCAGCAGACTACCTCGTTCGCTTATTTTCTGGCTGAAGATTTATACTTGGGATAATTTCAGCCATACTATCGCCTTTCAACTTAACGGGCTAAGGGAATTTGTCTCGACGTCACTTGCAGAAAGTGATGACAAAGTACACAAGACAAGAACAGGATGTAAGACATGAGTATTCCCCCTTTGGCTCAAGTTAACAACACCAGAGTACAGCGTTAAATCAAACGCCAGCGTTATATGTTAGCAATCATACGAGCTAAACTGATACCTTAGAAGAACGAATTGAGACCATATGAGGATTCACAGTGCGAGACACCGTGAAAACGAAACACCACAAGGCAAAGGTGTATTAGCTTCACGAATCTTACACGCACCAGCCGACAAACACGGCATGATAAGCATATAGACCAGTCGTTGTTACACAAGGAAACAATCCAAATAAAGAAAATAGAGACAAGTCATTTTTACTCGAATATTTATAATTTGGAGTGTATTTTGTTTCTAACCTTCAATGGATTGTCCCTAGACACAACGGTGCTGAATCGTAGTTGTTTCTCTTCAGATACATTTTGGGGACGACCGGCATGACCGCATTTAAGAGAACCAGGTGGCGCATTGATAACTTCAACCCAGGAAGACCTTTCTCTGTATACCAAAACATCTCAAATGTTTTACAGAATTCAGGACAAATTAACCATTATATCTAAGGCGACAAATAACTATATAGCAATCCAAGCATTTCCGCAGAAAGAATCAACTCCATCAAGTCAGAAGATGCAATAATGAAGATTTCAGTCATTTATAACCTAAGCCTATCTGGAATTTGTTCAGTAAGAAACCATGTTAATCGGGGAGACTTATCCGAAGACTTCTAGCAGCGATATAAGACTATATAAACTGGGAAAATAGTGGCAGTGAATGGATTCACATCTGCCTAAGGAGGAAAAGCTACTCCTTCGTCCAGAAATGGTAATGGAATACGCATGGGCAAAGGGTATTAACCAATTTATCCCTCAGGTGGCTGATCCCGAAAACGGATGAGACAGTGCGCATTATATCCAGCCGGCTCCAATCAAACAATGGAAGAAGGGGAAACACTGTTCCATCAAAGGAAGCAAATTGTGTTTCCTCAGCTGAAAAGGTGTAAAAAATGAAGGTAATATTATCACAGATGCCGAATGTGTACATTACGTCACACCGGTTTATCGAGGAAGCATCTGGGTGATACTAACACGAACCCGCGTGAAATGGGAGAAAGGTGGGTCGTTTTAACAACATATTTTTCAAACGCCCGCTATCAATTATTTTGCGGGGTTAGGGAAAATGTAATCCCATCCGTTGTCTATATAGAAGGAAGCTATACTTCAAGTTTTAAGTAAATCCGTGAATTTTTTTTAGTTATCTCGTCCAAATGAAACACAGGAATGAGCGTTGAAAGGTACGCAATCAGGGCAATATTGTTCCGCGGAATTCGATGCAATGCAATCCCACCCATCGTCTTAGCAGGAGGAAGTGACATTCCAAGTTTGACGGTTTTGTTTTTCAAGCTACTATAGTCTGTTCCGAAGCATTTGTGACGAACGGACGGAAATAATGAAAGAATGACAGACAGGTCTCTGCTCTGTGGAGCTGTCTTTCGACTCCAGCAGACTCCGTCATTTATAGTTGAAACACTGAGATGCATTAGGTGAGCATGGCCGTTTTAGGGAGCGTTTAGAAGAAGATGAGCCTGACAGTGTATATATCAGATTTCGTTCCAGGAACTGGGTCTGTAGCGTCTAAAGATATACAAAAAATAACTCTTCAATTTTCTGTATAGTCTGTTTACAGATTTCCCGACACGTCTATACACTCTACGGAATAAGTGTTCTGAGAGGGTTCTTAAGAAAAGATGAAACCATCTGCATGGAAGCATTACGGCAGCGTTTCTTTAGAAAAGATGGAACGATCTATATGGAACTTTTACGACAAAAACGGTTCTTTGGCATAATAAAAAAGGGAGAAATACTTGGAAAAGTTGCCGTGAGAGCTTCAAACAGAACCATAAAAGGTTCCACCAGAGTCACGACTGAAGAACCTTACAAGGTTCCATAAGAGCCATAATTGTGCAAGAGTGTAGCACCAGACCTTTACTTTATAAGAATAATACCATGTGTTATATATAACCACTTTTTCTCATGAAATCATAGAATTTAATTGTTAAAAGTGAAAAGGAACTATAAATTACAAACGAAAAATGTCATTTTTCAACTCCTTGAACTTCTATCTGGAGAGACACCATCCTAACCATTGAACGCAAATTGGTCAAACTGTGTACTCCGAAAGTTGTGTCAAACTGTGTGCTCCGAAAGTTGTGTCGAACTGTGTGCTCCAAAAGTTGTGTCCAATTGGGTTCTGTGATGATCTATGGATTAACACACACATGCTAGCTGGAGTACACCTGGCTGAAAAAAAAAATGTGGGAATATAACGTCGAATAAAATTCTGACAAACCCAGAAAAATAAAAGCCTTCTAAAAAATGGAGCAAGCTCCAGACCAGAAATTTACATTGAATTCCATATTTTGGTGACTATAACGTTGATGTGTGACGAGATAAATCTCATTCAGACAATTGGGCATTATAGGTTTAAATGCGATGTGAATTCGACTAAGATTCAATTAAGAAAGAAGTTAATCAAGTGATTAAAAACAAAACACAACAACTGTACTATATGGGGCATAAATAATGGTCACAAGGAATATCATTAACGTATGAAGTCATTGCGAAATTTGATCTCCGTCACAAGTTGACATGCGCAATGGTTAAGGGAATAGTGTCCAGTTTCAAGTCCATCCGATTCACAAAGGTGGGTCCTAAAAACATGTTGTGATAAGAGTGACAGACCCATTTAAGAAGAATGAGTGGCGAACAATGTATGATATAGAAAACCCCAAATATTTAAGCAATTCAAAAGTTGAAAAGGGAAATGACGAACTCGGCAGTGCGACAGGAAGCGTTATTATGTTGAGCTTTGAATGTAAAGGCATAACATCACGTTGATGGGCATTAACTCATTTTAGTCGATATAATGAACTTCCTTATCTCGTTTCTAGATACAGCTATATAGCAACATATAAGTCACCTGATAACATTTGCTTTAAAGCAGCCAAATGATGTAGCTGTAAAAACTGATGGGTGATTGTGCTAATTCTTCTCCTCAAAGGATCGCTAAATTTTGGAACGACGTGCTGATCATCTTCTTCATATCAAGGCAACTTTCATAATGCAGAGAGTTCACCAAAATCAACAAGTTTGCAATAAACAAATTCACAGTTAAGGACTCTACCGCTAGTCAGGTCTAAAATTTTGACTTTTTTTTTGCGTTTCGGAAATCTTCTTTTCATAATCTTGATAATGCAAAAAGTTTGACCAAACAATTAAGTATTTTCGAATGTTTTTTTAGATTTTGATCGTAAAATGCGTGCTTCAAAGATTATGTATATCGAAAGGCGGAAGCGATTAACGAGATTATCTCATCTCAATGACTACCTGCTGACTGTTATTACAAACCAATTAGCGAAAGGGCAACACATTAATTTGCATGACCGTTGGGGATGTGTATTTGAACTGAACAGTAGATATGGAGAACAAATGTTTGATTTTTATCATTTGAAATCATTTATTTCTCGTAAACTATGTGCCCTAAGTCTTTAAATTGAGCACACACAATCGTAAAGTCATTATCTAAGAAAAACGTCATGCAGTTTTTAATGTTTATTTTAGTTTTGAAGATATATAGCAAATATTTTTTTTAAGGGCAAATTGTTATTTTTTACATATATTTTTATCTATTGTTCAAAAACTAATTCGAATTTGAAAAAACCCTATGACGATAATTTAGTTTAAATACAGATGAGAAAAATAACAGATACAAACAAGGGTCTATTTAAAAAAATGTTTTTCTTTATTGATGCCATTATAAAATCAAATGAATCATAATATAACATTGCAGTTAGAATCTTGAAGTCTTCCGTTTCTAAATATATGTTAATATAATCATCCTTTTTAAATACCGCAAACGCCACGAAAAGATAAGTCGCATTTATTACTCCTGACTAGCGGTAGAGTCCTTAAGACAAAAGAGAGTGTAAGTATACTTACTAATATTAACACTTGCGCTTGAGACGAAATACATCATGGAAGTGTTTAAAACCCGCGGTAAATTCAAAAGGGTTAAATGCGTAAAATCGAAGAAATTTTACTGTCAAGAAAACTTAAAGTATAAAATATAGCATACATGGTTCAAAGAGTTCCTAAACGTAGTACATACATCCCTTGCACAATCCAGCTAAAATATGACAGATTTGGAATAAAACAAGCAATGGGTTGATTGTTGTGTGGGTCCTCTTTTAGGTGGGGGCCATTCGCCGATTTCAGTTTTTGTTCTCAATCAGATCACAGTCCAAAAACAAAAAAGATACCAAGTGTAATTATATCAGTTGTACTGAAACAAGTAATATGATTCTAAAGATGTTTACAATTTAGCTATAGTCATTCCCTCCTCTCATTTGCCATGTATGTCAGGCCCTCCAACAGGTAATGGGCAAAAATAGGAATATATATGCTCATAATCCTAGTCAAATCACCCTTTCCTACTTTTGTTTAAGAAGCATTGATTTCTTCTAAAAGTCAAAGAGCAAAATGTGAAACAACCAATAAATCTGGCATTAACAGAAAAGGCAAAGTTTAAATTTAATATCTGAATTTGAGTGATGGCCATTTTGGTTTGCAGAATTAGAGGAAAGCCAATCCCATCTGTTTGTTAACTGGATGTAGGAAACTATTTTCCAAGTTTGTCTTGAGTCTGTGAATTTTTTCTCAAGCCTTGTGTTCACATCACATACAGTTGTAAAGATTGCTAGGCGACGCAATGAAGGTCATTTGAATTTGGTGATATCCATACGAATGCATCATCTGAAGGTGAGGAACCATAGTACTATAGTTCAAGTTGATTTGTTCTCATGTAATATTGGGCATTTTGTTTTCCTGAAATTCGTGAAATGCAATCCCATCCATTGAGGAAGGAAGTTACATCTCAAGTTTGAAGTTTTTCCTGTCCCACTTGAGACAGATGGACGCTGATTGGCTTTCTGAGCGCGGGGGGGGGGGGGGGGGGGGGGCGGGGG
>JARFOD010084936.1:0-34138 GCA_031763545.1 Mopalia muscosa | reverse complement strand
ATCCCAATATTATCCACTATCAAACTTATTTTGACCAAATGTTAGAACCCTGTAATTCTAAGGACGTGACTGGTCGAAGTTATACAAACTTGAACATACTCAAAGTCTGAGTCTTGATATCGCGCTCCCCTGAGTTGTGCTCCTAATCAGTGATTCCAAAATGTTTTGAGGTCGTACTTAGCTGAGTACAAAGTCACTGTCGGTCCTAGAATCTTGAGCAGGCTGGCAATAAAGGTAAAATGCACTACGCCAATTATACCACCAGCTTTGAGGATACTAACTGAACGTGTTTTTCCATTATTAAGGTCTAATAAGGGTAAGTAAAAGATATTTGCAGCCCTTTGATCCCTAAAACAACTGTGTCGTACCATTGGGCACCGTCAGGATTCATTCACAGCTAATTACACCCATATAACTTTCTCAACTTCTTGTATAACCTCGGTTTTCGAACATTGGCTCCGAAGTCGACTCAACTGTGTGCAAAATATCATTTGGAGCCTATTAAAGGACTTTCATAACCTTTGCCCCCGGGGAGGAAACAGAGAGACGAAGCTGTGTTTACCCGGATGTTCATGTTATCCGGCTTTTCATTGGACAAATGGGACGGTGAACTTTTGCTGAGTCCTCGATACGTGCATGACGTCATTGAAGACCGTTTGATGTACGGCTATGTCAGATTTTAAAAGTCACAATACACGGGTTAACAGTACCGGGTATAAGCCCCGCCTACTCCCGTTTGGAACGCAAACAACGCCATATATAGTAAACGGTTTGTCATATATGGTCAATTAAGTTAAGCTCAAAGCGAAGCAATTTCCGTTGAAACTTACACATTACCATATATGGCAAATTGTAAACTGGTGAATACAATACTTCAAACGTTATTTAGATAGCATTGTAATTTGACCGCGGCCTTAATTACATCATAACCCCAGGCCTACGTGAATTACCTGATATTAGTTATGTCCACAGATAAGAAACCAGTTATAGTCTGATAAGCCAGGGTCAGCTGAAACAAAGATTGGGAGGTATTCAGAATAAAATTCAATATTCAATTAAAAAAATTGAAAACAATAAATTAACACAATAGAAATGTCGAAATGGACAAAGCTGCCTTGGTAAAACGCACATGCTTACAAATATCTCCAAACTATTTACACTTAGGTAGTCGTTTACATAGCATAAAGCCTGGTCGTTATGTTTAGCCTATGAAAGGTAATATTTTGTATGGTAACATCAGGGACAAGTAAATTTAACAAAACCTGTAAGTAACGCAAACGATTTCAAGCTATATAAATTAAAATGTTGAATCAGTAATTGGGAGTTTCAATTAATGTCACGAATTTCGAGACACTACCTAGAAATTTCGAGATGTAAACTTCCGCAATTGCAATTTCCCAAATATTAACTCAAAACGTCCAGCTTAAAAGTTAAGTTTTATCCACCACAAGTGGAAACGTAGTTTAAATACGAGTAATACGTCGTATATTTTTAGAATACTAAATCTGCATTTTCCTGACTCGCAGTATGAATACTCGGGGTGCCGAGGTCGCATTCTGAGATGCGCATTACTCAAATCATGTGTTAGGTAAACGTAACTGAATTGGAAATATCAAGGCATAAATTGAAACGTACGCTTACATTAATCGAAATTTCATCAAATTGTTACCAATATAAGACTCAATTTAGCTCAAATGTGTAGTTAATAACTTGAAATTTATACATGCGTTAGTCAAAATTTCCCCACACCGAGTTTCCACATGCAATGCAAGAATAAATTTAACTCGAGTTTTAAATTTAGAAACTTAAAATCACTATTTGGGTACCTCGGAGTATAGAGACAGTTATAAAGTCACGACTACCGAGTTAAATTTCGAGCTATTAACCCGAATTAAATGGGATATTATTTTGGATATTTATTTAATTTGGAGTACGTTAGTTGAAATTATGTGTCATTGTCTCAATATATTAACTTGATCCTATTGCTCTTCGTAGTTTTACTACATATCCCCCATGTTTCTAAAATGTTTCGACAGTTGGTAAATTATCAGCAAAACCCGGAAAACTTTGTTCTTTTTCCTGAAAAACTAGAATAAACGTTTTGGTTTGTACGATCAATAACAACGATTTGTGAATAGCAAAACATGAACATTACTAAAAGGTTTAATAATAGTATCTATTATCATACCTAGTCCTGATATGACTGAGAATTCCGAACAAATTTTGTCAAGAAATTGGGATGAAAACAGACTAGTGTGTCAGAAGTTACAATATAACAGCCATTGGTCACCACCTCAATTTGAAAGTAGGTTCGTCCAAGAGTGACGTAATAAAACTTCCGGGCCAGTCTACTTTCAAATTTAGGAAAGGAAGGGGGGCGGACAAAGGCTGCTGCTATAAGTTTACATTTGTACATAGGAACTTCACAACTGAGAATTGCCGTAAGGCTATATATCTGCATATAAATCAGTTCTCAGTTATATCAGGTCTATATCATACCTTAGTTTTAAACTGGCTCTTATACAGATCGTGTTTAGCCTCCACGTATACAGCCTCGATTGTAACCACAAGTTTCAATTTCACTTCCACTGTTAAAAAAAAATTTAACATACATTGCCTAATAAAAAATAAGTGCTTGTCTGTTAAACCAAACATCTCAATCCAGAGTGACAAAGATAATTCCCAAAAGCAGCCGATAAAATCAGTGTAGTGCATCATTACCTTTATTGACAGAAGAGCTCCACAGCAGCTTGGACAAGCGGCTGGAATGTGCAGTGGGTTTGTACTCAATTGAGAAGGTGTTCAAAAATGTTTAAAACCACTAACGGGTGCACGATATCAAGAAGGTCTGCTTCATGCCCATTCAGTCTGTCTGACTAGGTATTACCAGAAGTATATCAAGTGAAAGTATGAAACCAGCCATTACCCAGTCTCAACGGCATTGTGATCAGCCCAGCGCTGATTGATGATAAAGCGCCCCCCTAGCGGGACATAGAGAAATATCTAAGGACATGAATTGAGTGTGGAATCATGGGTATATCATGTTAACGCTGTTTCTGCCGCTTTTCAAAAATTATATTTTACCCATACGGCGTCAGTGGATTCTGAAATTCAAACTGCGCGAAACAAACGAAATCCTCCATATCTTGCGCAATGAGTCATATGGCAATATGAAAGACCACAGAAAGTCACAATGCCGTTGGGACTGGGTAATGACTGGTTTCATACTTCTACTTGATAGACTTCTGGTATTAGATGTATACATATTTTTTTTTTTTGGAAAGCACCTAACTTTCATGATTATAAATTAGATTTCGACTGTTTTTCGTGTGCCACAGAAAATCGTTTTTATATGTTTTAGAAAACATTTAACAAAGCGAGGAGGAATGTGGAAAAAATTGTCCTCACTTTATAATCTGTACAGTAAGATGTTTTCAAGAAATAGGCAAATTTGTATGTTGAATCTGACACCATTTTGAGTGTCTCAATGTCATTTAATGCTGGGATATGACCTGAACCATTACGGACAATAGATTTACCTTGATGCCGGAGCTGCACACCATGAATGTTATTACCAGAAAATATACAACTGGTGTTGTTAGAGACAGACTGTTAATAAAATTGGTTAGGTCATACTAACATGGTTAAATGTGAACAACCGTTTGACATATCCATGGGATCCCGGATTTAACCGGAAGTCCATCAGTTGCACATTCTCATTAGATAGTTTCTCAATGTAGTTCATTTTATAAATAATATTTTCTGTGGTATCATATTTTTTAATGGTGGGTAAATAAAAAAACACATAATAAGATGGCAGCGTTTTTTTAACGCAGCTGTTTTGTAATCAGTAGTGTTATAAAGCACGCTTAAACATTGCGATCTGGTAATAGATTAATAAACACAACCGTTAACTGAGCATTTAGCTTTTCATAACTTTCTTTTACAGCCTTTCAACCCAGTCTTTATTATTTGATTACTTGCCTTCAATGGCTATGTGACCAACTGTGTTCTTAAGTCACGCTCGCAATGTCTTCCAGAGTGGAATGCCCACCCTGTTGATCTGAATGCTCAGCAAGTGTAACAAAATTTCCGTTGCTTTCCACAACAGCTTGCCATCTCTTGGTACATTGAGATGAGGACAGGTTCTACCACGATTCCGTGTGTATCCAGTATAGGGCAATCTGACAACAGTCAATTACACTACATACACTTTGTTGCTTTTGGTGATCCCGCTTGCGTGTAACTACAGTCAAAAACTGTCCATACACTTCGTTGCTTTGCCGATGCCGCTTGCGTATAATTACCTGTTTACAGTCAAAAACGCTACACACCGTCTGCTGCTTTTGTCGATCTCGCTTGTGTGTCAAAAACACTACATACATTTCGTTGATTTTACCGAACCCGCTTGGGTGTAACTACAGTCAATAACACTACATAAATCTCGTGCTTTTGCCGATACCGCTTTCGTATAACTAACTGTATACAGTCAATAACACTACGCACACTTTGCGGTTTTTGTGGATCCCTTTTGTATATAACTATACAATCAACAAACACTACATACAACTGGTTGTGTTTGCCGATTGCGCCTGTGTATAACTAGTCAATGAGACTACATACACTTTGCTTCTTTTGCCGATCCTGCTTGCGTAAAACTTAGTGTATACAGTCATTAACACTACAAACGTTTTGTTGCTTTTGCCTATATTATTGGGATAGGAAAAAACAAATAAGCCATGACTTAACTTTGATTGTTTCTCTTAATTTTGTTCTAATGGATATAGGGTAGTTTTTTAGACAGCTTAAAGGTAAATAATTTAAATATGAACATCTATAAAATAATGTAATGTCATGATTTCAATGGTCGTCACCCACTCAGAAGACAGAAATAAAGAACTTTAGGAAAAACATCCAAAGGAACTGTTTGATTTGAGTTACCTGGATGTTGATAAATTTTATTTGGCGGCTTTGGACACAATAACGTCTTTCTGAACTGTGGTTTAACGGATTTTAATGAAATTGATTGAAATGTGATGTGCCGATTGGGTGACATGACTGTCCTACTGAACTACGCCAATTCGGTGCTCCAAATTAAAAAAAGAAAGAAAAAAAACAAAAAAACATCATGCACAAAACGTAGAAATCTAGCTGTCTGAATGGAATGGGAGCAATGTGCATATACGGTCTGGATTCGTGTGTGATAGTTTTGGAGTTTATGTGACTGGAGACTAACATATCCCATACCGTAAAGATGTTAGGCAAAGCTATATTTCAAAGTCGTCGATGTGGTGCAAACAGACAGGCATATATGGTCTGCAATTGTATCAAATACTGTTAAAGCGATTTAAAAAACAATTCCGATATATCCTCCACATATGGAGGACGTATATGGGCTAATTCAAAACTCGTGATGTACAAAGAGAAAGGATTTTGGTTCTGCCAGTCTCACTATAGTTTCAGCATAACATTGGCCAGATATTTCAGAGCATAAAGTGCCCATGTGGCTTATCGGGACACATTTATTTTTTTATATTAATAATAAAATATAAATTTTATCAACTTTTCCGCACAGAATATTTTCCAAAATCAGCATAGATTGCCGCTCCGTCTCTCCTCAGTTTCGAGCTTCCGGGGCCTAGGTGGGCCTTCGAACTTTGGCTTAGGCTTTTATGTTTTTAATTATAATCTCATAAATACATTTTAGCTTATAGACTCGACTGTTTTGTTTTGCCCCCAAAAAACGGCAGTTATGCGTCCAAGATTCTGTAGCAACCTCTTGAATATAGTGTATTATTCTCGAGAAAAAATGTCATATCAACACTGTGTTCGATGAACTTCAAAAGCTCAAAAATTGCCCCAATATAAAATTATTGACACTAATGTAGAATTCCTGTAAACCCTTTCCCTTTATCAGAACGACTATAGCGCGAGGCTCTTGTTGTCTTTTTCTTTTTCTTCTTTAAAATTACTAAGTTAAGATCAATTTATCAAGATGACAGAGTTAATTTCACTGTGAATACACCGCCTTCACATAAGTGAAATACCTTTGAACATGGCATAAAACACCAATCAATCAATCCTCCATTGTACCAGTTTTAATGCTCAAATGAATTGACACCCGAGACACACGTACCTTTGTTGTTATCTAGTGCGGAGTAGTTGCATTAATTCAATATTATTGCGTTATGCCCACGATAATTGCATCAGAATAAGTCTGTTAAATATTCATTAATTAATGTAGATTGTATATATATTTTTACTGTATTATCCATTCTGTAATTAGTTTGTTGCGTTAGTACGGTCACTTTTGTGTTCATTCTTATTCAATTTACCAACCCAAGTCTTACGTTGAGTGCAATTCCATTCCGATGGCTAGTTGATAGCACATATCCCAAATGTACCATGATAATTTCAGTAATGCCTAATATGATTCTATGGAAAGCTTAACACACATTTAGCTTCTCTTGTTAAAAGCTGGGTACATATATTTCTGTAATGACAACAGAATTGCTATAAGTGAAATGGTTTGAAGTATGCTGTTAGACAGTACCAAGCGTACAGATCTAATAAAGGCATTAATATATTTTAATTTTCTTGTTATTCAGGTACCAGATAAATGGGTACTAGCTATACCTCTGGCTAACCACCATTTACAGTATAAGGTACCATACTATAAACAGGTCTTAGGTTAACATTAGTGCAATGTGTATGTTTTGCCTGTGTTAGCGGCTTTCTTACAACAACACAAACATTAACTTGGTTTGCTATTACATCTACTGCATCGTAATATTAAGATGGTATTATTTAATAATTTTTTTAGTCCAAACTGGTCTTTGTGTTTCAGGTATTTAGGTAGCTACCTTACATTTTATTCATTAAAATACACGTTACTTAGGGAACTGAACACATTGCCTACTAAATTTCGATCCATGAAATCTAAATCCTTTTTAAAAATGTTGTTAATATATATTTAAATATCAAAACTCATAACAATTGTGTTAACACAAATTAATTCTGGGAAAGAACAAGCTCATCGAGCGTTATTCCCGCTAATGTATGTATTACATGTAATATATTATTTGGCGAATAAAAAATCAATCAATCAAAAACATACACTTCGTTGCTTTTGCCAATCCGACTTGCGTATAACTGACTGTATATAGTCAATAAGTCTACATAAACTTTGCTGTTTTTGACGATCCTGCTTATGGTGAGGTCGAGATACATGTTTGTTTCTCAAATGGCGTTTGTTTGTGTGTTATCGTGTTAGTGAATTTCCGTCAAATCTTGCCCGGGCTTAATTAAGGCTTTCAAAATAACAGGCTCAAGTGATCCCCATTAAGGGCCGATGTGTCGCGTGCAAGTCCCACCAGATCGACGTCACAGATAGAGGGGACATGATCAAATGTCAAGTAAAGATCCTCTCTGGCCTGGAAAAAATGACTTGGCTCAAATGTACGTCGGTATGTCTCGTTGAGTCCCCATTGGTCAAATTTCTACTGATATTCAGACTGAAAGTCTGGCGATCTATATACATAATGTTCTTACCATAAACTAATGCGTCTGCCATTGCTTTCCGCAGAAGGGGTTGTATCCATCTTCCACCGTCTGAGGTCAAGTGAGAGAAACTGGCAAAAATACTGTTTGGTTGGGTTGAATATTCAAGCTCTTTGCAAGCTCTTGTCTGCATTAAATCGTTCCTTTTCCGTTAATCTTTAAATTCACGTGCGTTGCATTTAATAAGATCAGAACCATTGGGGTGAATTGCAGTTTATTACAACAAGATACAGGGTGCTCGGATGGATAAACATTAATACAGTGCTGGTGCAGTGCTGATTTTGAACTGAACTCTTATTAATTAAACATTGTAAAGAGCCATTTCATTGGACGGATTCGATGATCAGCAGTATCGGTAAACCATTACATCACATTACTTTCTTGCTTACAGACATTCCTTTGCACATTCAAAACCAAATGCACGATTATAAGGATAATAAAATATTGATTCGACCTGTATTATAAGTTAACTAAAACCTTATCTTGTCTTTGGGTTTCGCCTATTAAGGAATTCGTCAGTGTAAAATCATACAGTGTTATCCGTCAAAATAATAATAGTAAAAATTCTACTGGTTTTTGTTTGTAGTACTAACCGTTAATTTTATGTTTGAAAAGAGTATACCGTGATGCACTGTTTAATATACTTTATCACATGTCGCTTAGATCAGTTTGTTGTCATTTGTCAACTTCCACGGCTCACAGTTAATTATTCGTCAGACTAGCAATAGTTCTTTTATTAATTTTATAAATAGTTAATACCTACAATTAGAGGACACGTGTGAGCAGAGCAGACTCTACTTTACGTGGGACATTAGAGGAGGTGCATGCTACCCGGAACATTCTTACCCACAAAGAACATTTCACTAAAGCTTAAAACCCGATAGAGTTTACGTTAAGGCATTAAGACATGAAAAAATCTACCATACATGCGTAACCTAACTATGCAGAGCGCCCAACTTGGGACTTTTTGAGGGACATATCGGTGCCGGGCCACACTCGACTCAAAACTTTCTGTAACGACCGGAAGTCTTGTCGAAGTTTTCCAGCTTTTCAGTTTGTGTAGAATTCAGAGCTGCCTTATCGGTTGTCTCCGCGTGTTTCTTCAACAGATTTTTCATGGCCATCCTGTCTGCGTCTGTCTTGGGTCCAAGAACATTCTCCAGATTATCCTGGTCAAAGTAAGCCTTAGAAATAGTGTTCAATAGCTCATCCACTTTGTCAGGGAAGTGCTCAACAGGCGGCTTTCCGTTTCCATAATCTCCTCCCTTCAAGTTGTTTAGCATCATGTCTGGTGTTTTGGTGGTTGGTTGTGGCGCTCCTCCAAGACCGGTCCAAAGTTTGAAACGACTCAACATGAAATCAACAATCTCATACTCATTAGGTTGCTTGGTGACGTCGTGTTTAACACTGGAGAATGACTCGTTGAGGATGGACACAAACATGTTGACCAGTATAAAAGTGATGGTGACCACGAAGAGGAAAAAGAAAACAGGAGTTATAAACGGTTCCATCATCATCATAGCGTTGATATCAAACTTGCCCATCATCATCAGGAAACCAGCCTCCATCGAGTTGACAAAGTTGGCAAACGTGTATATGTTGGTATGATAGACCAAGTAGAATAATTGTATGAAGGCCAAGAATACGATAGTAAAAACAATACCGAAGTGGAACATGCTCTTACATCCATTTCTTAGAGTGGCAGCTAGTAAGGACATTCTGCGGTTGAAGCGAAGCAGTTTCAGGAACTTGAGAGTGGCCAAGAAAACTAGCCAACCAATCATGTAACTCAATATCTCATTCCAATAGCCTACATATTGGAACTTCATATAGTCATTACCATGGGACTCTTTGAACACGCTTGTCAGTTGATTGCTAACTACCAGCCGGTAGAAGTAGATGATCACTGCAGTGATGGATATACCAATGATACTGATCTCTACCATGTTCCAGAAGTTTTGTAGATATTTACCTTTTTCTTTAAGGATACATCTTACTTCCCTGTATATAAAAAATATGATGAAAAGTAAGAATGCTATCTCACATATTATCTGGAATAGTATTGCCGATTGCATGTATGAAAAGAGACGAACTGGCTCAAAGCGATATGAGGCGACCACCCCCGCACTGGGGTGCCATTCAGCCAGTAAAGTAGACACTGCAAACAAGTTGATCCCAGGATTGTAGACGGTGAATTCTATAAAGACTGCTCTGGTATATTTATCAATCCATCCCTCACTCTCCAGTTCGTTCATTGTAGTCATTAACTCCGCTTGTGATTTACGTAATTCCACCACGTATCCACCACCATTATACACAGCCAAACGTCCCCAATACGGATAACCGTTCAGACTGGAGGCACTGCGGTAAATATATCGACCGTTCGGATCAGGAGCAGGGTCGGTCTCATTTAAAGATTCCCAACCTTTTTTATAGGAACCCTTTTCTTCATTCCAAAACAAGTAATTTCCATTACAAGAATCTATGACGTCTTCAAATGCTTCTTCCATACGACAGGTTCCTGAAGTAGAATACAGAAAAAGAGAGTAAGTATCGTAGCAAAATTAAAGGTTGTATGTCTGTGTGTCCGTCTGGGTGGATGTCCGTCTTGGCCTGTCCGACTGTCTGTGCAGGTGTCGTTATGCATATCTGTATGTATGTTTGTCGGTCTATCTGTTTGCCTACACATGTAGCTGTGCCGACATAGACACAGTTAGGCAACTTACTATTTATGCTTGTCTTTGGGTATGTGTGTTTGTCATCTTCGGTCTGTCATGGTCTGTCTGTATGTCGGTCCTGGTTTGTTTATCTAACGCTTTCGGTCTGCCAGCCTGTTTGGCCGTATTTCCGTGGTCGTCGGATATCGTCCGTCCAGCCTGTCTATCTAACAATCTACGGATCTGTTCAGTGGACTTCCGTCTGGTTATGGTGTTTTAAATAATATCACACTAGTTTGATGGCTTACTAACCCACTGTGTGACGGAATTCAACAGACACGTAACATGGAACATTTAAAATACTGACAAGCTACATGTAAAGCCAGAACATAATACGTGGTTGCATTATACAAAATGTACATACTACAACATTAGACCACACAACATAACAACATAGTTATATTATTTGATCATAAGCACTGTTACACCCTGGTTGTGATGTGGCTCATTAGTGGTTATTAGATTTGTTATTTGTCTTGGTTGATATTACACCACACACTCCACACTTAATGTTGTTTCACGTTTAACAGGATGGAGCAAAGTACCTTTACTCACACAAACAACGAAATATAGCTTTATAAAAGATATCACGAAGCAAAGCATAATGCCAGTGTAGAGTGTAAATTTTGCAGAGCGCGACCCGAACTACAAATCTGATTCCTGTTCATATGTAGTAAACCCAAAATCTACATACGAACCAACAAGAAGTCCATCTGCTTTTTGGGGTACTTTCATTGTTTCCAATGATTGTTCTATTTTGTCTTTGATTGTTGCCAGTGGATTCGAGGGTGGTTTACTTCACCTATTGGGTTGATACACCGTCGGTTGAGTGAAATACGCGTATTTCAATGAACTCCCGACAGGTTTGGTGTTTCTTTTGACCCGGGTGTAAAAAGAAAAATGTTGGTGATTACAGGGAAAGGTCTACCAATCGGTTATATCAGTGAAAAGCCATTGAGCATCAGTTTATTTTTAAAAAATGACAACCACCCGTAGTGGCAATTATAAGGTGGTACTAATCAGCTAAAAGATAGTAGGGGTGTGCAACGAGAATTGACAGGGTAAACTGTTTGATAGATCTAAATCCGTCAAATAGTTAGCCGCAAATGCGTTGTTGTGATATAAATGTCTGTGTTCAGCAAAAAGTGGTTGTTGCGTATTTTAATAACATTATTTATATATCTTTATCAGCACTAATTGTGTTTACGCAGATGCAGAATGCAATTAAATATGTTTAACAGAATACAGGAGATGTGAGGGTTTCAAGTTAAATACGATTACACTATTTTATTTATTTTCAGTTGTGTTCTGACATATAAAACATAAGTTTATATATGTTATTTATTGTAGAAAGAAAACGTCTTGTAAGAAATATGTATGAAAATTGTTGTTGAATTTGATTATACGTTTGTGTTTCAATTTCGTTGGATTATAATCACGGATCATCGTCTACCTGGAATTACTATGAAGTGCCATCGGGTATCTATTATCGCTTGGAAAACAAAATGCCATATGTTTGTGATGCTCCCTTGATATGAGCTCCAGATGGAATGTGAGTATAAATCCCGCTGGTAAGGTGTTATGCAACAGCTCTAAAACTATGGCTTGTTGTAATATGTTTGCTGTAAGCAATGCTGGGATAATGTGTATAGTGTCAAGTGGCTATTTAACATAACCTACTGGCGCCTGATATGATATTGCTGCAGTTTTTCTTAATACTTCGTTCGCAATAGTCACATTTTTTAAATAGCTAGAAATCTAAGTAGTTAACCGCGATAATTCGCCTTTGCAAGATTTAAACTGGCTTAAATGAAAAAATGGCTTAAAGCTAGCCGGAGAATATGTTCATTCATTACGTTAATTAACGCCCCGCTGACGTTATGCGTCGTATTTTGCATATCTGTGGCTTTAAAACCAGAAAACCCTTTTACGTCCACAGGGACAACGTTAATCCGGATTTAAGCCTCCTCCATATTTAAGTCGGATTAAATGTTGCCATGGGATTGGGACTTACGTGCTTGGTTTAGGGATATAACCAGTATTTAAGCCTGCTTAAAACACCTGTGTGAACAGACCTGGGAATTGTTTCATACAATGATCTTATTCTAACTTGATCTAAATTACCTGAAGACGCATAACCTTGAGTACTAGACTGATTTAAACTATTAAAATAATTTTTGGAGCAGGCGTATGTTTTTAAAGTACCAAAGAGAACAAGATAACGGACACCGGCGTTGTCAACTTATCTGAGCCAGCATAGAGACAGGTTAGACAGTGTAACTGTGGATTTGACTTTTTCCTTTCATTTAGCTAACTTGGATTTTTAACCGGTTAAAATTTGATTTGTTAAAAAAGTAGTCCTGCGTTACTTGCCAACACGTACAATTTAAGCAACATGTACCCCAAAAAAAAAACGCAATTTTTTTTTTTTTTTATCCAAATAAGAATTTTCAACATGATTTTAAAAACAGAAATAAGTATCACATTACATTGAAATTCAGCACACTGGTTGTTCAGATTTTGAAGTGCATTAAAATGCCAAAATTTATCACATTAAAGTCCATAGCTCTCAGATGACGCCAATGCAAAGTCAATATCTGTTGTGCCCACCATCAACCTATAACACAGCACGGACTAGTTTCGGCATAGACGTGATCAATCGATGAATACGGTTTTGCAGATATCTCCTCCATTCTTGCTCAAGAGCCTACAGCGGTTCTTGCCGATTATGCGGCGCTGGATATCGACTGCACAGGCATCTATCCAAATCATCCCACAAATGTTCTACTTGGTTAAAATCATATGATTTGAACGGCCAGGGCAAAACTGTTACGTTCTGGTTATTTAGAAACTCAACAGTATTACGAGCTGTGTGCGGCTGAGCGTTGTCGTGCTGAAAAACTTATCTACGTAGGTCCATTATGGGCAGCATGTTTGGTGCCAAAACCTCATCTCTGTATCGAGCGGCATTACAGTATGACCCTATCTTCTCTGCAGTTGAATATGGATTCATCGCTTAACCAGACTCGCCTCCAGTTTCGCAGGTTTCAGTCCTTTAATCTGTTGCACCATCGAACCCTTGCACGTCGATGCTGTTGTCTCAGTACTACGCCAAAGTAAGGACGTCTGGCGCATAAGCCGTTTTGATGGAGACGGTTTCTGACTGTCTGGGCCGATATTCTCCGAGACCTGGGACATTTGATGCGGTTTCTGTTGGTGTTATGGTCCGGTTTCTCATATGAAGTAACCGGATGTAGCGATCTTTGGCTGCTGTTGTGACCCTAGGTCGTCCAGAACATTGACGGTCAGCTGTTCAACCGGATTACTGGTACCGTTGGAAGAGCCTGGAAATCGTGCTCTGCTCCTGTGGACAATAAAGTCTAGCGACTGCATTCTGTGATTCACCGACAAGGAGACGACCAATGACGACGTTCCGGGTAGCTGCGTCTAGTCTTGGCATATCGTAGCAGGTTGGAGAAACAATTTAACAACTCAGTTCAATTGAACGGCTTTGTGTCTTTTATACCCATTAATTTCGTGTAATGATTAGGCATGATTCGCATCTGCAATTGCCCTAAGCTTTTCCCTACGCCTTCTTCGTGCAGCGTTACACTAAGACTGATCCAGAAATCACCTGCGATCAACAGGTGCTTAAATTCAATTCTCGGACATTTACATTATAACATGATCATGTTATCATGTCTCAATCACGCAAATATTTGGAAAAATTCATGTTTTAAATTTTGTTTGTGATGTTGCGTTTCTTTTTTGGGAGAGTATATTTCCACGGTTCTTAAATATCTTTCGATCATCAATTTCTGGAGTGCTATTCAAAACACATAAAACTAAAATTTCAACAGCATATTCATAACAACCCGCGTCAACAAAATTGAGATAAATGTCCATTAATAACTTTTCATTACCTTTTGAAATTCGAAGTTGCCTCATGGTAGCGTAGCCCATGATTCTAGACGCTTTATCGTTGATATAACCTCGGAGGTATAGCGGGGGATCATTGTTGTAATACCGGCCAGCCCGAATACTCGGCACTAAACTCCTTGTGGTCCAGTTCCAAAAGTTCTTGGTGTTGTAAACCTAGTAAAAATCAAACAAATTAATACAATTTTATTAACAAATATATAAATCAACAACTACTTAAATAAACAATTTGGGCAGCTACTTTGTGTAACCTACTTAATGTTGGATCATTGCATCTGTAACTTGTTATTCAATTTTATTCTTCAATGCTATACCGAAAAGATGGACAAATAGATGATTACATTCAGATAACAACACCTTTAATCTAGTGCAAATTTGAACACATCAAGATATAACGACAATTACATTGGTGTGGCACTACAACAAAACATTATGATGATGGTTGCACAAACATTGTCTACATGATCAATCTTTAGATTAAGAATTAATATTTTTTCGTTTCATCATAGCCAAGGGGCATTTGTCCCTCTTTTTTATTTTACATTTAACAGTGTATACGTTGACGGCATGCAAAACGCACATCCTTCTATCCCTATATACCACACATGAAATTATTGGTTTTCCCACAACAGACAGACCCTTATACACAAATTATAGTTTCTCATAATTAAACTCTGTTGCTAATTGGACAATTTAATCTGACAGCAAACGTCATAAGATTAAGTGCCCTACCTTAAGTGCCCTACATTATTAGTGCCAATAAGGTTAATGTATTTAATTAATTAAACATTTTCATTATCAAATCTAATATAAATGTTCAAAAGGATTATTCTTTCAGGGGATCGAACAGTTGAAGACAACTTAACAATGTTTAAATCCTTGGTTTCTATTAATAATTTTAGCATAGAACAAGAGTGCTCCAAAGAAGGAAAGACTAATTTGGACTTCACTATTTCTGCGATTTATTTTGCCGCCATCATCCGGAGTTTCTTTCCTGACAATGGCAAAATAAATCGCTCAAATATTGAAGTCACAGTGAATCTTTCGTTCTTTGGAGTAACAAAACTATTGTACTATGCTAAACTAATTAATGGAAACCATTGATTTTAAACTTATGTGCACACATTATTCTAAGGTATTACGATATTTAACTAATACAAAAATATCCGTATTCATGGACAATATATAATTAAAGAAATTGATACCTGGACTTTGGTTCTATCTAAATTTGGCTTTTATGCAACATGTGGAAGGTACTGCGGCAGATTTTAAAAAAGTACAATTATACTCTGTTGAGCTAGATTACCTGTCTAAAGTCGAATGATGTTACATTGTTGCCGATGAAGTTCCTTTCAAGGCTAAACTTGTAAAGGTACGAGTTGGGGTCTCTGTTGCCATAACTTATCACCATTAGAATCCATAGAAAGAAGGAGTAGAACACAATCTCTCTGATGACATTCCACATTTTGATTTCCTTCAAACGGAGTTCCCGGGCTTTCTCTAAAGCGCTCGCGTCTGGGGGTTTATACGCCACCTTCTTTGGACGACCGTATCCTTAAATCAAATAGAAGACCAATATAAAGGGTTTATTAAGTACAGCAAACAATTAAGTTGTCCAGCATTTTGGGAAAAGCTTGTGATTTTTTGTTAGTGTCTGTTTGTAATTTGTTGTAATATACCTAGAAAAGTATCACATCAAACAAAATGGATTATGTTATTTATTGTGTTTTTAATGCCCTCTATTATTTTGAAACTATCCCATAATATTTTGCTACTCTGAGGAAAAAAACATCGGTCCACATATTACTTTTTATAACTTATGCACATGATATAAAGAGAGACAACGGGCATTTATTTTTACCGTAGACCGTTATTGAGAATAAAGTTGGCCTTTTCGGACCTGTACTACATAATAACAATTCTTCCACCTGGAAATCATAAGTTATGTTTTCATATTTAAAACCATTAAGAATATGGGCTAAAAAAAGTGTTAGATTCGTATTAATCAACAGTTGAATACATAATAATGTCAACACAATGTTTACCTTCCATAGCATGTGGCAGATGAAGGTACTCCTCGTCAGGTCCAAGACAAGGGTCTTCTTCGTCTTCGTCGCCTTCATCGTCGTCCTCACCGGGATTGCGGATTATCAAGGACAAAATCACAGCAGTCAGAAAAACCTAGAAGGTATTGAGAACATTTTTAGATTTCTAGTTAGTGTACAGCTAGGATAAAAATGAAAAAACACAAGAACTAGGCATATGTATGCCTATTCTGAACATTCACATTTTTTGGAACAGGATTATAACCCTGGGATCAGTTGCTCCAAATTAAATTTTAATCCGCTATTACATGACGTCACGCCATGTTGAAGGTCTATTTCTTACCCGGTATTAGCGATTTAATCTGGTGTTTAAATATTGTGTTAGCAGCTTTAGCAGCTACTCGTATTTCGAGCAACTGGACCCAGTACAATTATACAATGATCAGGAGTTTACCTTTATTGGCTGAGTGATGAAGATAGATGTAATAAAAGCCACCAGCATTGAGGTTATCCATTGTTTACACTGGTAGTCCCCAAACTGAATCCCATAAGCTGTGACCAAGCCCACGGATACTACTAGGCTGATGAAAAGCAAGATCCAAGCTATGATCTGACACCACCATGGCAACATTCGTTTCGTCTTTGCCTTGTCACGTTTCCTTTTCTGCATCTGGTAGTATGAGTTTGTCATTCTCCCTGACATAGAAGTCTCGGATCTGAAGTTTGAGATTGTAGAGACGGCTGTACCTGGACGAGGTGTGGGGTCATCTCGTAACTCCGGATTGTCTCTGTCAGGAAGGTCCAATTGTTCCTGCTTCAGAGACCACTTGCTTCCCATTTCAGGATTAATGTCTGACAGTTTTACACCACTCTTCTGTATAGCCTCCTTAATTCGAGATGGTCTTTTCTTTCGGGGACGAGACTTCCGGAATAAGGTAATGATAATAAAACTCACAGGAAACACTATCAAATTACTTATAACACCGATGTAAACCTGGTAATAGAAAATCGATAGTTAGACTGAAGGAACACCTAATGTCAATGTAGAAAACACAGTATAAATTTATACTCAATGAATACCGCATTTTTCCCTTATATATTTTATAAATAAATAATATGCCGTTATATGAATTTTCTTCTGTGCAATTCGAATAAACTACTAGCTGAACTCAAACAATTTTTGTACTTCCCCTTGCATTTGGGTAAAATGGCGATCCGATCGGTAGATGAATGTTTTGTTCGGTATTTCTCAAAATGAAATCGAATATCGCTTGAAAAGGTTTGTTTAGCAGGAGAAATATATTTTCTTTGCTCTGTGCCTTACATTGGAGTTACAATGGGGGGTAAAATTAGTGTGGGTTACCTGGGCTGGAGAGAGAGCGAATGGTCCGAATGTAAACGTGCCGGCAGTGTTCGTTTCCCCCTGTTTGTAATACATAGCGTTGGCTAACATGGTAAGGAAGAGGAGAGACAAGCAACACGACACTCTCTGAACACGAGTAAAACGACTCCTGGGTGGACGAGCCACCACGGAGAACCAGAGGTGACCATCACTGAGATTACGGCGGGTTTTCTGAGAGAACTGATGTCCAAACTGCATCATCTGTTCAGGGCCAGCCACGGGACAAATTCTGTCAACCTAGAAAGGAATATACCAATTATTAACGGCTATATCATTGAACCATGTTGACAAGTCTTTTTGTATCTATCACTGGACATTAAATTCTTAACTTTGGGTGAATGTTTTACATTCTTTTGAGTTAAAGCTATTTTACATATCTATTTGTTTGGTAATGAATTTCTTAAACGGTATGCATTCATAAATAATGCAGTTAAGAAAAGTGTCAAATCAACAGTATAGCTTAGCCATAAAACCGTGTTGTTTAATAATTAAACAAAGAAATTTAAAAAAATAAAATAACATGCAGTTAAAAAATTAATAAAATAATGAATAAACGATAAAAAAAATTAAATAAAACTGACAGTATGTTCTTGTCCCATTGAATGTGGCAGAAAGCATTACTCAATCAATTAATCAGTATGCGGTATAGAATTATTGTACCAATAAAATGCAAGTGTGATATCCATTTGAATCAAAGTACCTGTCCATCACCTTCCTCAACCGCAAACCACTTGTTACAAAGGAAGTAGAATTTCTCGCCAGTCTGCAGATCGCGCACCATAAAGTACTTCATATACCATGAGCCAAACTTGCCCTTGCCGGAGTTATCGTGCCAAATACGGAGGAAGTTAAGTGGCCCAAGAGGTCTGGGAATTAAACACATTACACATTGATCCGTAAGTTATAAATATGACCAAGGTGATTTATGTGGAAATAATTCAGTCTACCACACTGACAATGGAAATGTCTGCTGGCATACTGTTAAATCAATAAAGGAGTTTGTGTGGTCAAGTATATTGAATACTAAACTCAAAGTTATTTCAAAACTTGAGTGATGGTCTTATGAAAGACAATAAACCAGTAGATTAATCTAAATGATACAGTCATAAATGTGATAAGAATAACTAATGACAACCACGATTGGTCAATAACTGCTGAAGCTAAGTATTACCATGCATTTATAATTAACAAATTTGACAAACAAGTCTACACTCTATTCAAAATAAATTCTTAGTTTTAATAAACTTAATAAGTCTTTCATAAAAAGTAAACAAAACAATGATTTCAATGAAAATGTTATCAACACACTCTTTTATTTTAAACACAGCTCTACTCAAAAAAGGATTGTTAAAAAAACAGTAGTATGTGTAACATCTGAGTCATGTCGGCACTTAGAAGCATCTCCTTTTTAATTACCTGGGGACGGCCAAGAGAAAGCCATCCGTTGCTCCTCGTCTCATTACTTTCCGTTTTGCGTCCGCCAGACGACGGACTTCAGTTTCCTCATACTCGCCCGACAAAATAAAATGTACCTACAAAACAAAATATAGCCAGGTATGGGCATGATTAAACATTACACATTACAAGAACGTACAGCGATAACGACCGAGTGGAAGGGAGACAACTTTTGTGAGATACAATGAGCGAATTTAGTTTAGTATAGTTAGAACTTAGACAAATCAAGCACTTAAGGCTCAAGTAAAGCGGGTTATTTTTGTGCCCTTAGTTAACCAGCTACAACAAAACAATATCATACTAATCAAGTTATTATCTGTTAGGATAAGTTAGAATTGCTTCATTTACTGATATCAGTATTTCAGCGAAATTTAGGAACATTCATAGAAACAAACAAACCTTCGAATCCGTTCCGGCGTTACTACGAAGGCCTGTTTGGACCACAACCTCGTAATAATATTTGTCTTGAGAGTCATTATCTGGGAGTGGCGCTATTCCGACCTGGAAAACAAAGGTTTGAATAATTTTCCCTGTAATCAATGTATCGTTTAAGCATGATTTTTTTTAATTTTTTTTTTACTATTAATATTTTATATACCACACAAATATTACCTTAAAAGGAGTGTCAGCTTTTGATTAGCCCATACGTATATTGATGCAATGTGATAGAAAAACAAATATAACATCCCACTTTACCGTCATAACATCACAACGTAAAATCAGCAGCTCGCAGAAAAAAGTCCAACATGTATAACTGAGCGGAAACAACCGTCGGTTAACTGAAGTCAACCTATTGAACACGAGGAGGTGGTGATGTGGCTTTTGGATACTGTGGACTCAGGTTACCCGGCTTAAACTGTTTGTTGAAACAGGTGGACGATAATCGAGGACAAGATTGTGCTATATGGAGTGATGTAATGATACTTTGAATGATAAACACATTTTTACAACAGCAAAAAAAAAACCTTCTAACAAAAGTTTTGTAGCCTCAAGTAAGTGTTTACAACACTGTAAATGAATTATACTTCCGGTGATACATCACGTAAATTAACCCGATACATTGTGCCGACGGGCGTCCTTTCCGGATTCACCATTATGTACTACTAGTAAAATACACATTTGCGCCTCCTTTTGTTAGAGAGGTTGAGAGCGGTTTTGTATACACCGAGTGAAATGTCAAACATCATTCGTTTTCTGTTGTAAACATTCGACTCTACCCTAATGATCCATTAATTGATGAAGTTGTTATTTGTATTTGTTTTGATACTGATGTGGATTAGAACTTATTTGGCTTAGTAATTTACAAAGACTTTTTCGTTCGTTTACGTTAATCTATAAAATAAGTTGAAAAAAAATCTTCCACCAGAAAAACTTTACCTCTTCAAGATCTTTCTTGTCCTTTCTTCGTGCCCAGATCATCGCCAAACAGTAGGCAACAAAGACAACAATCTCTGTGACATAGAGCGTGATATTCTTCAAGAAGTCAGCATTTGCAAGAACAAATGCCCAGTCTATGGTATTGGGAGCTACTACTAAACCTCCAGCGAATGTGGTTAAATGGCTGCAAAAGCACTGGGTCTGAACGAATGTAGTGAGCTCGCCAACCTGCCAAATAACACACAATTACTTAATAATGTATACATTGTAGCAATATTCTAAACAAAAATGCATGAAGTAGTTCTCCATTACCGTATAACGGATTTTTCCGTGGACTCTACAGAACCGTCGTCAACACCAGTTATTTAAAGTCAAGCCCATGAGTGATATAATCAGAAAGTAAGACGTTAGCAGTATAATTGTATTACATTAGATTGATTGATTGATTCGTGTTTTACACCGTGCTTAATGTTATTTTGCTTATATGGCGGCGAGGTATTCCAACAATAATTGACATTAGTACAATCAAGACGTAGAAAGTTGATAATCCTCCATTGCTAAGTGAAGACAGCATTGCTACTTTTCAAACAGTACAACGTCAAACACCAATCAAACAAACAATAAAACGAACAAACTTTTCAAACAACCTGCACTTAGGTTATATAAGAAAGGTTTCTATTATGTAATATCCAATGAGCTTACTTCGAAAAATTCCCAACCCATTGGGTGTTTGTTGATTGTAATGGGCATAGTTGTAAGTAACATTGTGCAAACTAATACCCACACCCAGGCAATTTGCTACTCACCTTGCAGCCTTCAGTCGACCAATCCTTCAGCATAGTGTCAAAATACACACAAGAAGAGGTAAAAATCTTCATAGAATAGTTCGCAGTGAAGGTATTAGTTCCCCCTTTCCAGTTAGCCGCCTTGATATCACTGTCCGATGTGTATGTATCATACTCCTCAGGCAGAAGCTGACGTATTCCAACATAAAATGTGCCCATCCATCCGTCAGGTATATGATCACTAGATACAAACAGGGTGTAAGGGTCAGCCACCGAGTCACTCCCGTAATAACCTGGAAAGCCAACAACACAAGTTCTTATCAGTTGAGTTTTTTATTATTATTATTATTGTTTTTTAAATTATTTTATTAAGTTTTCACAATGGATAAACGAAACCCCCATTGACGACACTGATATATGTATATTATGTCAAACACAAGACCTTCACAAATGTACTTTCCAGTACAGCTATCTACAATGTCGGTATATAGCGATATACTACTTTTAATCCGCAATATAAAGCTCTATCATTCAGGTGTAGTTTTGAGTTTGCTTTATACACATTACAAAAATAGTGAACAAAAACAGATAATATATTTTTGTTACATTTCAATGACTTGTCATTAGGTAAGGTGTATAATGTATATATGTCGGATTGGGACAATACCTGCTTGAGACGTGTCTTGAGGAATGGTCTGAAAATAATCCCATTCATGTTTGGTCACATTTGGGAATTCGTTGAATCGAACAAACACAAGGTATTGCACGCTAGGATCATCAGGACGGAATTCGACAAAAATTGAAGAATCTTTGGCTTCTAATTCAGATTTGTGAAAGTATAAATACTCCCAGTCTCTTGTTGCCAATATCTCTGGCTGTGTTCTTAAGGCTACATCTTGGTCAATAGCGTTGTCACGAGGAATGGTTATGACGATGTCTTCCTGACTGTTTGCGATTCCAACATGTTGGCCCTGGTCGTTGATGAAGTTTATTTCAATGGCATTGGAAAAGGATAGATTGGCAGCGCCGGCTGTCAATCCATATGGCACGGAAGGAGTTGTAATTATCTGTGGTGAAACATAACAAAAACCAAAGGCTACAAAAGAGTTACCGTAAATGGTGACACAAGCCGAGTATGAAAAGAAAACTGCCAGAGAAAACAAGTGATGGACACACGAAAAAGACGTTTTCAGAATATATAAGAAATATAGTCTACGTAAATTACACACTTTCTATTTATTATTTAACATTATTTAACCCTTAACATATTGAGTTGGAGGTCAAAGTTCCTCCACGCCATCAATAACTTCTGAGAAATAAAGGAATAAAACACTACCATCTTGCTCGATTTACCTTTACTGAAACTGATGATATAATTCAAATGAGATGTTAAATGTATTTAAAATGGGATTGTGTTTGTGTGTTGAATCATAGCTGAAAATTTTGGCTGGCAATGGCAGCATTATAATATCATAGCGATGATATTTTGAGTAGCTCATAGATACTTCTTACATTCAAACACCCCAGTAATTGCCGGAGCCACATCGTTTGACTCACTCAAATACCCGATGGTTAACAGCCGACTCGAACCAGTGAACGGCACATCAAAGTAAGATTCTCAATCATATAAGCTTGAAGGAAGTGGAAAATTATTCGCTTTTTACTTTCTTTAATTTTCAATTTTAGACTTTTTGTAGTATGACACTCCACCAATCAGGCGAATAGCTGAGGGAAAATAAAACAGATACCTCCAAGTTGATAGTTTCTTCTGTGGAACAGTTCGGCTTCCCTTGAAGGGTACACCAATCGGGAAGTTTGATGGAGGTACCTCTTCCGTCCTCCACAGTACGGTTTGCTAGGTGGCTTGCCCGGTTCTTTTCGAGAGTGAGAGCTAACTGGTCTGTGACGATCTCTACCGGCTCCTCGCCTGGTACCAGATACAGTCTCATAGCTTTTGCTACATCTTTAACTCCCACCATTATATCACTAACAACATCGTCAGCCTAAACCACAACCAATTGATTTTTTTAGAGAACACCAGGGTAAGATATATTATCACCAGAGATTCGGGTGTTATCCAAAAAAAGATTTTATGCAATACCAAGGTGCTAGACATGCGCTGTTTATCAACAGACATCTAAAAGAACAATACGTTATGCATCAGAACACACATGGCCACGGGTAGTGTTTGCCCCAATACTTACTGCATCAAACAGATTGAACAAAAAATGTAAAACTTTGTAGAGTCGGAAGCTAATATCTGCAGTTTGGGCGGAATATCTTTTGTTAGCGAGAGACGAGAATACTTTTAATAGCTTGCATATAGCCAAAGTACTTCTGATATAACGTAAAGGTACAAACAAGAAGGACAATCCGACCAAACTTCAGCAGCCGTCAACCAAAGTGTACCAACAAAGTGAATACATAGTAACACTGCTAGAAGTTGGTTGTTTGGTTTCATTGGAGCATACAGCCTAACCGGGCTATTAGCGCCATAGTTTTATGTTCATCATAAAACCTAAACTTCATTATTTTACGAAATTATAATTTTTGGGGTCTGCAAAATATATTTTGCAATTGCCGCATAAATTTTTCTCTTGAAATCAATGAAATCATAATGCTCCCTATTATGTCGTTGTTGAACAATTGTCCGTGCCATGCGAGTGATATTATACAGTTTTCGTCGTTTGATAGTGTTTATACTGATTTATACAGATCTACAAACGTCATATTGACCTCGGCCGGAGGTTTATATGAGGCCTGGGGGCATTGGTATGAGGCTTTAACAACTGTATTATATGACATTCATCAAGTTCACAATAATGAATCAACAGCAGATACAGTCTTACAGAAGCCTGTCTGACAAGAACACCCAACTCGTAGACTAGATCAAATTCAAGGCAGAAAATGGAATCGCCCGCGGGGATAGGTTAAGGTCAATACCATTTTGCCAAATGGCTCTTGGCATTTGGTGAAAGTATATTGCGCTGAATGTCCGACCTGTAGTCCGATACAACAGTTTGCCTATGATCTTGTGACTAACTCAAGAAATGACTGATTAGGAAATAAGATATCCTCATCAAGTCATAATAAAATGTGTTAAATCATAGAAAAGAGCAATGCTATGTTATTATTAAGCTTACAGTGGCTCGCTGTAGATTTTTGTTAGTGCCTAGGGTCAGTTCTTGTCGACCCTCCACGGGGTCCATCGATGTGATAGCTACAAAACATAAAATTACAGTTTTTTAACTGATACTATGCCTTTAACAGTAATACTGTATCGAAGTTGATTTCTGATTTTACTAAAATTAAAAATATTTTTTGGAATGCCGAGAGATACATGTATGAACTGATGATATAATGTTTGACTCAACATTATTTAAAGGACAGTGAATAATTATGAGGACAAATGAATACTAGAACTATATAAGTCAATGCGTCATATGTTTATACTAAAGGTAGAGTGAATTAATTAACTTTTTATTAATAAACAAGACTAATTATAACTTACGATCATCGTCACTCTCTAGATTGGTATCATACACATCCTGAGTTTCGGCCTCCGCCAAATCCGATATCAGCGGATCCTCATAATGGTATTTTGACGCCTGTAATATTAAGTTTACAAATTAAAATAATTGTATTGTTTCTCAAAGGTAAATAGATATACAAAGTAGTACTTGAAAAGAAATAGAAAGGCGGCTCCCACTAAATCATTAATATGTGGTCTTTTTTTTTCTTTTTTTTTTATCAGGACTACCCCTGTTCTATTTACGGTTTGTGTTCCCATCAAGTAACGTGTTCTATAAAGTTAAGTCTCCAGTACACTCACAACCAACAATGTCCCGGCTCCAGCTAGTATGTTAGTAGCTGCAGCAACAAGTTCTTCCTTCGTCGTCACTGGAGCTAGCTTCGACAACGTGGCAGCGCAATCCACCAATACATTTTTCATGTCAGTCTGAAACGCATATCCAGGTTCGAAATTAGGTTTTGGTGTACATAATCAACATGAAGCTTCATAATCAAGCATCGAAATTTGGTATCGTCTGTTACGATTTTCCTAGGTTTGTAGTTTACTGATTTTTGAAATCTTGTACCATATATATTCCCAAATTGCGATTCTTTCAATGCAGAAATAACGCCCATGCACTGTATTGAACAATCTGCTTAACGTCATTTGATGTGCTATTAAAAATTGATTGGCTAATCAATCAGCTGAAATAAGGTTTCAAATAAAACTCTTAAAACTACAGTTACAAGCTTTTGACAAAGGACGATTTGTGAATGTGTTCGTAATAACTGAAGAAAGGCGCATGTCATCATTTATTTACCTGAGCTTGTCGAGACAGTTCATCGGGATATGCACCTAAAGTTGTTACTGTGCTAGCTTTGAGCGCAACGCTGGCAACGGTGGATGTTGTGACCTTCCCGATACCAGCTATCATCTGTGTTCTTAGCTGAAAAACAAACGAAACACGAAAACATGAACCAGCTTATTTGCGTCATGTTTAAACACTTATATCTAAGAATTATTGTAGACAAATGCCACAATTCCACTTTACTTTTAAAATAATTTCCATTGCGCTGAAACCCGTTCCTGGCCATTACTTCCAATCAGACACATAAAAATGATGTATATTTAAGTTAACGGAGCTTGTATTGGACATACTTTATTTAACATTAATTAAGGTATTATCCATAAACTCGAACACTCATACAAACTAACAACAGAAAAGCGTACGACTAGACCGATGCTCAGGGGAAAAATGCACTCACTTTTGCTCGATCATCTTTTTCTTCGGCAGCAACACGTTCCTGTCCGGTTGATAGCTAAAATACAATAAAGGATTTAAGATATAATTACACCTTATAATCTTTTCAAATTCGTATAATTTATAGTATTAAGATTTTTTATTTAACTCAGACTTATATTGTACTCCTAATATGGTTACAGTACCAAGACGGCTGCATAAAGGAAATTCCGATCTGTATGACATATTATTTCGCATATTTTGTTAATAAGCAGCGGCATTAAATCGTAGCTTACAACGTGTTAACATTGAGTCCAAATATTTAAACAAATAATTATCCTTCGCGTAATTTGACATAAATATTCAGCTGCATTGGTGAATTGCAATAGGAAATTCATAAACAAACAGATTTTAAATAACTTTACCGACTCTTCGTGTGACTTGTTTACAGACCCTGGACCATACCCTGTTGGAGTTTTCTTCGCAGAGACAGTGGTGTTGAGATACTCTGTGAAAACAGATTGTATTATGCTTTTTTAAAGTTTAAAGGCATTTAGGTTTGTATTTGAACATTTCTTTTTTGCCACTCACATTTACTTAAATGAGCTGTTTTTCGAAAAGAGATCACGCGGATTTTAAGATTTAGGGAATCATGCAAATGGGGTCAAACGGTTTATTAACTCAAAACTTGCTGCTGTGTGCTCATGGTTAAATGCATGCTCATTCAGGACGTTTTGTTCATGTGAAGTGCTCTTTCAACGGGATTCTATATGGAACCGGTCCATACCATGCTTGCTAGGTTAAAAGCATGCAAATACATGCAAAGGGTAAAGGGTTCAAACTTGGTTAGGGTATAAAGCGGAAGGATACTCATTGGATAAAATCTTTTTAATGTAAAATTATCATGCATCTTTAAACTGAAACCATGCACAATTGAAAAGGGGGAGATAATTGACTGTCCAACCATATCATCATGTCATCAGTGAAACGAAAGTACAATTTCATGCTTGCTGGAATCCAGATTGATTGCGTTCATCCACAGCACCATGTACTTGGATAAACTGTTGGCTCCCAATACAATCTCTGAAACTTCGGAAATAAACGTTAGAACATATTATAACAAAGGAAGAGGTTCAAAAACAAAAGTGGAGGGAAGCATGCGACAAGCACCTGACACGGAATCCTTACTGGCACTGTTCAGAGCTGAACCAATGCTCTGGAAGGTATAACAGCTCTCGAGGAGATCCGCCTTAGCCACGGTAAGGGTGATGTCATCATTAGCGCCTGTCACCAGATCGTCTACCCAGTCTTTCAGGTTCACCGTGCTTGAAGGTTTTACCTAAAACAAACAATTGACCGGGTAATTTATCATTGCTAGAATGATTCTGAACTTTAAATTGAAATTTGGATTAAATATATAAACAGTTGATCATTAAGGTTAGATTTTGGAAAATTAAATGAGAATTGCTTGTTTTCTTGGCCTCCAGCCCTCCTTGCTTAATAATATAAATGAAATATTTTGATCAAATAACAAAACCACTTTTCAACTACCTGGACTCGATCGATGAGGACTGACGTAAATGCATTCTGTCCATCGTAGATACGAGCTCTTACATCCATCTGGTAATCATCCCAATCAGGCCCAAGGGGTAAGTGGACATCAACTCTTTGGTCTTTCCCAAAAACCAGATGCCGTTCAGTTTGCTCGTCTTTGAAGGTAACTGTAACACACGGGCCAGATTATAAAAATAAACATATTGGTTTATCTGACAGCAGGTATCATTACACGCATGATAGTTGAACATGGTATGTTATTATATCTATCAAAACTGGTCAATATATACTGACCGTAATACATTAACCAAATATATCCGTAAAGTTAACACCCATTTTCCTTTACCCTATTCTACATTTTCTTAAAGGAATTGACAATTCTCACCCGGGGCTTATTTCATACATTTATATTATTTCACTGCTTTAGTTTCATATTTTTGATATTAGTCAAGTTTTATAACGATGAGTAACACTATGTACTCTGCAAAAAACTACTTGCCAAAGAATTGGTATGTCGAGACGCCATCGAGGTCCTGATAACCGGAGCATTCCAGAGTAGTGGGGGCTGCCGAGAGTACCTCTCCCGAGTTCCCTGTCAGGGTACAGGACCCGTTCTCTGGTGGTGTGTTCACAACTAAGACTATCTGAGATTTACCCGGCTCCCCATCGTCATCCCACACAGACAGGTCAATCCGAAATTTTGATACATTGCCATATTTTTCGAATAAAGAGTTGTTTACAGCTATTTCCGGCGAGCCGACCCCTGTAATTGGGTTGGGAAAACAAAGTGCCAATATGTTAATACCTTCACGATAAAACTTTTTATAACACAATACAGTCATATTCTTATAGCATACAACGCATTCACTCCAATGCGAAAGTTTATTGCCTCCACCAAGCTATACCAGTTAAAGGAGGTGGAGGAAGGACGGGGAGATATAGTCACTAATTCATCTTTATGACAAATTGATGAGCGATTTACGTTTGAGTCAATTTGGTAACTGACGTGCTACCTTACATATGCTGCCCTTTCTTTGTTATATCAGGTTTGTTTCTATAGGCCTACCCTACACTACTATTCAATGTCTGAATTAATGGACAAAAAATATCGTGTTATGAATTTGGTGAAAGTTTATTAATAATTGTCAGTGTTTAAAAGAGAAAAGCGACAGGTCAGCACACATTCTCCATATATGAGTTAGATTTCCCATTACTGCTGCCTACAGTTTATCTATTCGAACTCATTTAATGTTTTAATGTCTTCTCCTTTAAAGTGGGAATTGTTATAAACCGTAGTGCGATACATTGAATGTTTGTCTTGCAAGACAACTCTCTCAAGCGCCAAAACTCCGAAGGTCAACAGATTGAAATAAATAAAACAAAAGCTTGTAAGATAAGGACAATGAGTACAAATTAAACCTTGGTACACCAATACCAGAGTCTGAGTTGTCTGAATAATTCGGTACGTGTACAGGTAGTTAAAATAAAACATTCAAATACATTATGAGAAACACAATTGAACTAGATTAAACAAGTAGTACAAAAGATGCTTAAGCTGATATATATTAACACATCTTTATTAAAAAACACAAACATTGTGAAAGAGAAAAAGATTGCTACATTCAATTATTCGACTATACTAGAAATGACAATATTGGTATCATGCAAAATGACTTCCACAAAGACTTCTCAATAAAGGTCAATCGCTATTTAGCTTGCATGCAAATTGACCAGGGAAGCAAATATTTTAATAAAACACTCCTAATGAATTCTTGTTGAATTAGCATTTCAGCAAACTTTTAATGCTTTGGGACTATATTATAAGCGGTCATGTTTTATCACATTGCAATATGTTGGGGAGACATTGGCTAATTATCATATGTTAACTAAAATGAGTGGTTTCAAACACTTCAATGTGTGTATTTGTATTTGATAGTGGTTTTACGCCGTACTAAAGGTTATTTCACTCACTTGACGGCGTGTCAGCATCCGTCTCGACGCCACTGGCAACAAACAAAGACAAGACAGGACAAGCACGGTATGTAGTAAAGACATCACAAACAGATCGGCTTCCTGTTGTCTCTTAGCACTGAGAGCGCCGGGACAACAGAAAGCTCCCTTCCAGTCCTCCGCTGTCGTTCAGCAAAGTGTCTGTCCAGTCTGATTACAGGTTAATAACAAATGTGTAACGAAGATATCGTATTAATACAATATCGTCTATTAAAACAACATGACAACTTCTGATTCTAAAGTTTAAAACACACAATAAAGTCCTAAGTAATGTGATCATTAATATAATCATAAACAACAAATATATAACGATTAAAGCCGCATGCAAGCAGATTAATGTAGCAATACAAGCGCTGTTCAAATGCAAATATCGCCGCTATATGCTCTTACCCTCGACTCCTGATAATAGAGCGCATGCGCAAAGAAGTCGATGAAGCAACGTCCACATGCGCATCACGCAAAGCGGTCAAAATCATGGAATGGAAGAAGCCGTAATTAATGAACTACAAAACTATGCTAAAGCATTACAGTATTAGCTGATATATTTGCCAAATATGTAGTATAGCCTAAGCAGCCCTAATATTTTGTAATATATGTATCTCGCAGTCTCTAAAACCACATTTCCATGTGGTTCATATCCACATAGACGTTTGACCTAAACTATTTCATAATAGAAGTGCCACGCTATAAAATGTTGCAACCTAAAACATTTCTTTAGCTTTCAGAATTTTGAAATGAACATAATTTTCAATTAGCAAGTCATGCTTACCAATAACTTTATTCTTGCTGAATATTTCAACACTATTAAGGGCAAACTGAATTCTTTACAAGAAGTGAAAACAGGCACAAATTTGGTTGATAAATGTTCTAGTTGCTATCCCGATGAAGTAATATACTAACAGATCACCCACCTGAGGTAAAACTGGCAAAGTCGGGGATTGGTTTAAATGGCCATCTATAGTCATAAGAGAAGCCCTCCCATTTGTACTTCAGGTTGTTGGAACACACTCCCGAGCAGCGGCCTATAAGAGCCAGCCGAGCAGATGGATTCACTTTCTGTCCGCCTTCAATTTGTTGACACAAGTCGCTGGTTTTACACCTGAGGAAAGAAGGCAGTTATAAGTGTCGCTAGAGAAGATTATTTAGAGGAATGACATCCAAATAGACTCGCAAACACTATTAAATTCACGGAATCATTTTATATTTAATTAAACTTGTATAGACAGTTTTAGTTCTGATGTATTGTAGAATTAATTTCACGTTTCATCGTTTGATTTTATCTTTAGAAAAGCGTAAAAAAAAAGACGGTTGATATCCAACTTACTCAATAACAATGGAGGGTACTGGCTGGTCCGTAACTTCCACTCGCAGAAAGGCCGTCCCTTGGCGCGTGTCCTTGTGGACAATCACCATAAACTCATAAGTTTTGGCGCTGTCGAACTGATTTGTGTGAATAGAGATTGTTTTCTGGTCAAAGCCGATACGTCCTGGGCTCTGTCTAAAACAACCTCCATGATCAACGGTGTAGTCACCTGGATCAGTTAAGGGCAATGTAGCGAAAGATACGTTGTAAGAGCCGTCGTCCAGTCTTGGATAACCTCGATCGCCTATCTTCATACAAAACCAAACGTACTTGTCGAATACCTGTTAAGTAAATTGCATAAGTAATTGAATACAGATTTTCCCACAAATGTAAAGAATCGACAATGAAACATATTTGCGATTATATTTTACTGAAGAGCGAATGAACGTGGAATAGATAATGCCTTCCGAAAAGAAATCGTTTGTATATCAAATATTTGTATAATAACTAAGGTTACCTGTGGAAGTCCCTCAACAACATCTGGGTCTTTTGAATATGAACCTGGATCCAACGTCAATGCTGTGCCTTTCTGCACCTTAATTGATGACATTCCACCTTCTATCATACTGATAAGGAGATCTGTTTTATCAACCATCACGTACGTATCCGCGTATCCCGAGAACTTTGTGGTTGGTGGAATGAGATCGCCATTCATTTCCACTGTATACCGTACCTGATAAAGTCCATATTTCAAAAAGTTGGCGGAAACGGCAAGCTCTGCTTTCCTGCTCGACTCCAACGAACTGACATCAATTTCTTCGATGATTTCATTATTATAAGAATTCACAAGCCATACCTGCCATAATTTTGTGTTTTCCAGTGTCTTGGTACAGTTCAGATCAGTAGTTCCAATCACTCGGAATATTTGGCTACGTTTGACTATACGCGGTTTGTTAAACTCTGGGTTTCTGTTTTCAATATTTATGGCTGGCGATCGACACACAATATACGATACCGGGAACTCTAGTGCAGCAACAGGTTCAGACATAATATTGACAGCAGTGGCCGTTATAGTATAGGTACCTATTTTCCAATATGTATGATAAATTCGATTACTACTTCCATATTGTCTCATGTATCGCGCCGCAATAAAATTTGAAGGTGGATTACACATGCTTGGATCTCCAAAGGCTTCAATTTCACTTCCATCGCCATAGTTAACGACAAGACAAGAGTCGCTACCCACAGATGCCAAGTTTACGTCAAAACTCTTATTCTCGCTTGATGCAGTGATGACACCATGGTCGTTGATAGTAAGACCAAGGTTATTAGATCTCATTTTAACATCAGCTGCGATGGCTTTTTCTTCTAACGAATTCCAGGCTCGGATAGTTACGACATAATCTTCTACCTATAAACACGAACAATTCAGCTTTTATCACGGTCATTATGTGTTTTATTAAACCAGGTGACTATGTAAATTATAGTTACAGTATACATGTATACGTAATTGACATATTATGCAACCGGATCCATCTGTCGAAATATGTTAAATTTGTTTGTTTTAGTGGGGTTTGACTTCCTACTAACAATGCAAAGTTGCTTCACTTACATGACGGCGTGTCAGCCCAATGGGTGAAGAAACCACCTTCCATGCAACTGGCAACAAACGAAGACAAGACCGGACAAATGCAGGACAATCACAGGACATAATACAAAGACATCCCAAGCAGATCGGTTTAATGCTGTCTCTTAGCTCTGAAAGCACATGGGTAACATGAACTTCTCTACCAACCAGGAGTTTAGCCAGAAATCAAAAGTATGGTGTCCAAAACGGTCAACTTGCTTCCCTTTTTAAGTCACTGAGTGTCCTAATTTTAATTTTTTTCCTATATCTCCTGCATGTTAAAGTTTCTTACATCAGGGTGTCCAAATGGGGAAATTGTTCAATGCAGGGTGTCCAAAGAACGATTGGACAACCCTCCGGCTATGCCCTTGCTCGCAACATATATGTTGGACACAGCCTAATAAAACACAACAAATTCTATCATTTCATATAATTATTGTTTTCAAACAAGAAAATATCCCATCATTCAAAGAAATGCAGAAGTCTCTCCATTTGCAGTTTATTGTATAGAATTATACACAAATTGACAGAGAAAACGAAATATTTACCGTATCAAACTTAAAGTTGAATGGCGAAGATGTGTACACAGAATTGTAGGTCTTGGTAGGACTGACAGCATCAAAATGGTACCGAACAACTGTCCCTGTAATCAATCAGACAGTTCATTTACAGAATTTCTGGCCATGATCGTATCCTAGATGCCACTATGTTTAAAATAAACTGAGCCAGACAAAGTTACCAAATTTGAAGTAAATCCACAAGTACAGAACTACAATCTAAGTTTGATATTTGAAAGTTTTGCAGGGCCGTCCTATTTGGATGCGTTTGAATAAGGTCACCATATTAGAACTGTATTGGGTGGGCTTGTTTTTCTGCTAACGGAATTATGTTGAAAAAAACATCGTACTTTATATGTGGAGATAAAGTGATTTGAAAAGAAATTCGAACCCAAAGTCATTTGCCTTTTAAAACATACCGACAAAACTGTTGTTTTGGCGTGACGTGCCTTTGCGTTTATACGGTAGGGTATGGAACAATTCGTTACCTATACTGAATCTAGAAAATATCAAGTTATGGAATCAAACCTTAAACATTTCGTTTTTATGAATATTGAAACATAATTATTCCGTACCACACACGCAGTTGTAATGTCATAACTTGAAACCACCATATTAAAATCGATTGCCCAGAAGCAAAAAAGATTGTATTACCCCTGTGATTTTGAGTAAGACAAACAGACGACAGCTTTGGTATACAGAGGTAATTCTCAGTGACGCATCAACATTGGGTGTAACTGTGAGTTTGTTGATTTTCCTGTTTTTTGTTTATTGCAACAATGTACGGTTGTAGCTAAACCTGTGAAAATGTATCTCTAAATAGTCTGGTTGCTTTTTCTGCTGCATGTTACGCATTCATAACTCTAACCCCTTTATGGCACGCCAAAGCGGAAAAAATTTAAGATTTATAAATTCAGCTTTTAGTTTGTTTTTTTTTTTTTTCATGCAAGATTTTTTTTATTGTCCAAGATTTTAATTATTCTTGTCCAAGATTTTATTTTTCTTGTCCAAGATTTTATTTTTCTTGCCCAAGATTTTTCTTTTCTTGCCCAAGAT
>JARFOD010084925.1:0-18855 GCA_031763545.1 Mopalia muscosa | reverse complement strand
CCCCCCCCCCCCCCCCATATTAAATTGTCTCCGCATTAATAACATTTAATGAGAACCCAGAACTTATGTCGGACAAAATAAATTTTCGTCTTTTTTATCAACCAATCAAACTCCATTATTACAAAACACCTTTGTTGGTGTAAAAGAAATAGCTATTTGAACAAGAGGTACTCCGTAAATATCACAAAAAATAATAAGTACATATTATTGTTCTACAATGAAAAATGATTCAGAATGTATATGTATTCAGGTGCTGTAAAATTCTTTACAGTTTAGAAGTTAATTGTTAACTCTATGCTAAATATAGGGTCATGACCAAAAAACCATATTCCATTAGAGCCATTTATTTCTACGAGTGTATGTCACCTGGTTAACCGAGCCGGTATACGTTGACATCTCTGTTCTTATTCTACTTCCTGGTCACATACTATGGCTTGTACATAACATATCGAAATAAAAAGATAGACTCTCTCACATATGTCGTAAAACTTTGACTGCCAGAACACCAGTATGCAACACTTGAATATCTCGAAACAAAAACGCCTTGTTAACCGTCAGAACAATTAATGATGGTTACAATAGCAAACATTTTCATGAATTTTGCTTCATATTGGAATGGTCACGCAATTCGTAGAGGAATTCAGTTACTGCTTCTGATCGCTGAAATATCGTTAGCATTTTATAGCTGTGGACTAAATTTTTGAATATAGGTATATAAGACACATTCTATATTACAACTGAGTTGTTTCAGAAATCGTTGACAATTTACAATCTGGATGCCTATGTTGCCTGGTGAAAAATTGCATGGTTGCTCGTCGGCTTTCCGCTGTCAGGAGACAATACACATATGGGTTAATTGCACTCCCCAGCCCAACAACTGTGGAGCGAAGACGCAGCACGGCATAGCTCGGCGTAAAGCCCGATAGAGCAATCACGAGTGTGGGCATTGCTGTGATCAACAGAGTCAGGACGAGGATGAACTGTGTCTTCACGTGATTCACTTGGCGACTTAAAAATTTCCTCTGAGATCGATTTTGTGTACAGCTTTCGGAAATACTCTCTGTCAGTCCTCGATATGCTTTGTAAATTTTAATACTAATAACAGAATAGCAACTTGTCAGTAAAATCACTGTAGACAATGTAACATACACAACCAAGGGCTCAAATAATTCGTGGTCTTCAGTTTTTGTTATTCCAGACCTAGGCCCTTCTGTCTTCTCAAAACTGAGATTAAACCCGCCCTGATGACCAAATAACGACTCTTCTGGTTGCGTTAATCCATCTAATGTCCACACGCTTTGCAATCGGTTTACGGTAAAGTTGGTTTCAGTGGAGTTGTTCTTCAACTCGTAATACATTGCAGGCACATTTTGTAGCAGAAAAATAAACGCGAGAGTGACGGCATCTGGGATAATCAACATCGAGATGATAACTGATTTCTTTGCGCTGGCGAAGGGGTGAAACATTCTCCAACACCTGACGAGTGCAATGACGGCCAGCGTTAACTGAGATGTTAAAGATGTGAAGGTAAACGTCCTCAAACTCACCTGCTTATTCAAAACAAAAAGAATGCTTCTCAAATCGTAACCGAAGTGGTTCTTCAAGCTAAAATAGCCATAGAGTTCTAAGCCGATGGCAACTGGAGCGTGGAACACACATAGCATCAAATCCACAAACGCTAGATGAACATATCCGATGGCGTTGGCACCCTGTTCTTTAAAGGATCGAGCTTTTAGACACATAGCCAGGATGTTTCCAGGTAAACCAAACAGGATAGTGATGAAAAGAAGAGATACTCGGAGGCCAACAACACCCGCGTCTTCAAACTCCATCGTGGCTAGATTCGAGGAAGTCTTACAATAATAATAACTAATATTTCGTTCTTGTCCAGATTGGTGATCAGCAAATAAAGCCGTAATTAGCCATCTGTTAATTTCCGTTACGGAAATTAGAGATTGCGTATATGACTTGTTAAATGTGGGCTTCCTGTCACTGGCTAGCATAAATGAAGACATCGACAATAGGCTTTATACGTTTTAGGCGTACAATAAGAGCAGCGTGAAGTATTAGTGGGCGGAGCATATTTCTAATTAAGAACTCTACCGCTAGGCAGTAGTAACTTGAAAAATGGGACTCTTTATCTTTTCGTGGCAGTATAAAAAAAACTGCATGACTGTTTTTAAGATAATAGCTTCAAGATTGTCTGCGCCAAAGTTCAAAGGCTCAGTGCACATAGTTTTCGAGAAATAAACGATTTAAATAATAAAAATCTATACAAAATGAAAGCTGAGAAATCAGCCTAAACGTAAGTAAATGATTGAACTCTGGATGATTTTAAGATTGCTCCAATAGATATAATAAATAACATGTTTTTTTTATAACGAATGAAAAGGTCAAAATAGAGTTTTATCTATTGCATTCATTTTATTAATAAATAATTTTAAAACAATGTCTTTAAATGGCAGTTTTAACTCCTAAATTGGAGTGACGTCGGCATCACATATTTCGTTCACACCTTTGTTGATGACTATCAGTCGGAGTCATACTGGGGGCGTGAATAGTCAGTATAAGTGTGCGTTGTACCACCCACAACCATCTGTTCTCAATGTGTACTGTTCAGTTCAAATACACACCCCGAACGGCCAGGCAATTGATCTGTGAACCTTTGGCTAATTGGTTTGTGGTTATAGTCAGCAGGTAGTCAGTTGAGGTGAGATAATCTCGTTAATCCCTTCCGCCCTTCGATATACCTACTCTTTGAAACACGCTGTTTACAATTTAAAAACATTCTAAAATACAAAACTTTTTGCATTATCAAGATAATGATAAGAAGATTTCAGCAAGGCACAAAAAAGTCAAAATTTTATCTCTGACTAGCGGTAGAGTCCTTAACAAGGGGTTCATATAAGGCTGTCACCTTGCTAAGATAGGCATTTAGTTGAAAGCAGTGATAAGATTGGCTGGTTGTTTATTTGGTTGCTTGTTTGGTTGGTTGATTCACAGATGGTTTAACTAATAAGATGGAATTGTCCTCCAACAATGAATAGCCATACTAACGATCATAAAATGTGAACGTTTTAGCTTCATTGAGACAATAACATAATAACAACAACTACAGACCTTGTGGGGCGTTTCTGTGAAATTTTTTGTTGAGCGAAATGAAATATTCAGATTTTGACGGAATGCAAATGAAACATGGAGAAAATACGGGGGTGGTGGTTAGAATTTAATGCTGGCATTCTGACAAAGATACACATTTGACATTTCATTGTACATGAATTACAACGCGCATAGTCAAACCTTGCGAATCGAAACATTGCATTTATAAATATAGGTTATTAGCAGTCGCGAGTCACACGACATGAACGTCAGACAGAGCCATATTTCACGACTATCACAGGTCTATCACTTACAAAACCGAACCGATAACCTTAATGAGATTTTTAAAAAAAATATATAATAATTAATTGTTTGCCCAAAAAAGTTTAAATATAAAAACTTACAAACTCAACAAGTAACTGACAGAAAAATATACATAACATGGTATTTCGTCTTGTAACTAATAGTTGGCGGGAATAAAACTCCAAGGACATTGTTCTATCCCCAAAATGAGTTTTGTTTGAAACAGAAGAGGTGAGAGCGTACATGTAAGACAGATACATTTTGGAAGAAACATATTGACAAATATACAAACGTCCAAATGTGGGGTTTGAATGAGTTTGTTCTGTGTAATGCTTTGAAAAAAAAAACCTTTAAGTTAAGTATTGAATAGTGATTATAGTGAATAGTTCATTCGGTAATTTGTTCCATTCACGCGGACCTTTAACCTTGCCTGTGTAGAATGAGAAATTACTGTAAAAGATATGTTTAGGTAAGACCAGAAGTCTATTAAGTAGAAGTATGAAACCAGCCATTACCTTGTCCCAACGGCATTGTGAATTTTGGTGGACTTTCATAGTGCCATATGACACATTGCGCCAGAAATGGTAAATTCGTTAGTTTCGTGCAGTTTGAATTTCAGAATCCACTGACGCCTTATGGGCAAAATATAACGTTTGTAAATCGGCAGAAACAGCGTTAACATGATATACCCATGATTCCACACCCAATTCATGTCCTTACAGATTTCTGTATGTCCTGCTAGGGGGCGCTTTATCATCAATCAGCGCTGGGTTGGTCACAATGCCGTTGAGACTGGGTAATGGCTGGTTTCATACTTCTACTTGATAGACTTCAGCTTGTATACAGTGCAACCGCCAAAATTTGTAAACAAGCAGACGACAAACATGACACGCAACAACAACAACAATACCATAGACACGTCAGTACTCATTCACGTATAAAGCCTGCTTTATCAGTAGTCCGGATTCAATCCATACTACATGATAACGCACACCGCCTTCTTTATTTGATAAACTACTGATAAAGAACAAAATAATTAATACTGGATAACGCACAAACCTTCCCTATTATGTAATAACAACTGCGCCCTGAGTTACCCTGACTATGCCACTGTAATGGATGGATGAAAGCGATGGACGAGTGGGGGCAGGTGGGTGGAGGTTTAAACTGTTTCTATGATACCGTAAACAAAAGTTTTCTTTGAGTCGTCTTTGGAATGTTTCCATTAGGATTATAAGCTATGCTATTATAGTGTAACATAATATATATGCAGCAAAGAGGAAGGCAAATCATATGTTAAACCGTTTTACACCTTATTCTAGATCCATCAGAAATTATTTCTAACGTCTCACTTCTATAGAAGTAAGGAAGAAGGAATAAAATATAAAAGGACTATTAACAAAATGCTAATCTTCTAACATATGGAAATCAAACATGCCATACCATGTTTCCTCGAACTAATTATCAAATTTTCTCATTTCAGAATCCACAATAATGACCTGGAGAATGTCATTCCGTTTGTGATCGTCGGCTCCCTATTCGTCCTCAGTAATCCTTCTTACGCATTGGCCATAATGCTGTTTCGCATCTTTGCTGCTGCACGAATTTTCCACACAGTGGCATTTTTAGTTCCATTGCCACAACCTTCTCGTGCATTAGGCTTCATAACTGGCATGGTCGTCAATATAGTCATGGCTGTGTATGTGCTGACGTGGGCGTTTTTCTAGATCTTCATGCCCATCACACAGGGCCGGATGTAAGGCTCATAGAGGCCCTAATCATTTTGATTCGGACAGTAATAGTGCTGGTCTTGGCTAGAGAACTGATCCTGGAGACAAGTAAATGTTTCTTCATCTACAATTAAAAAAATGTAATTCAAACTATAAACTAAAAGTATTAAATTGTATGCTTCAGAATTAAATATTAAGGTATGGTAACATGATAAATGATGTTTATGTTTGTATGCTTGTAGTGCCCCGTTCTTTTGATGCCCTAAGCACGTGCCTATTTTACTCACTGGGTAAACCTGACCTGTACGTCTCACCGTCAGTGCTTTCAACGATATAAATGCATCCCATAAAATACGGGTCTGGCACATAGTATAATATAGTGAATGAAATCATTATAACTTTTTGGGGGGACTTAGACCTTAAGGTATAGCTACGGGTACCATAGCTGTATTGTTTATTATGACTACCACTCAGGAGTTTAACATATATAAAGTATAGTAACAACCCCGAAGAAAGATAATGAATTCGTTTTGACTCAACATTGCGGTTTATTGATCAAACCATCATCAGGAGTAAATAGCCGTATTGTGTAGTAGACGGATATATGGGCGCATCGTGTCTTGTCATGCAAGGAAGGCTTTATGAAGTCGTACAGTAAAATAATTGCCGTATTTTTTCTTCTCGAAAAAAATTAATTTGCAAGTCATCACTACGCCAGAGGTAAAGTATAGAATCCACACGCATAAATTACCTGTTAATCAAAATCCAAGGGGATATGTTCTCCTTACATCGTTTTGACAATAAGTGTTGTAACATGTAGAGTCTAAAGGGGCTTCAATTCAGAACTTTTTATTTAAAAAGTTATCCGAAACGCATACCTAAAGACATTTTTTTTTTATGAAAAATAATGAAAATTCACCGGAAGAGTGAATCCAATGGGGTGGGCCTATAAAGCCTCGAGATGACTGTAAAATTTGTACAATTCCTGTACATTAATTTAACGTATAATTTTACGGTTTTTTTTCAAAAAAAAAAAAAAACGGCTGCTGGAAGCTATGATTTGCCTACCTGGATTAATTTCATACTGATTTCATTTGCCCATAATGCTATAGGCTAACTCTTAGGTCGTGACTGGCAATCTAAAAGGTGACTTACGTAGTCCTTTTGCTCCTTCCCTAACAGAAAACACTTCCGGCCGTGTCGACTAACGCCATCATTTCAGTGTCATGATGACTTGTGTATTCAACCACGTCCTCATAATCACAATAATCGATGATATATAAGCTTACGTGATTAGCGTATCTGGTAACTGATCCTTCTTTGATGTACCGCTCACAAGTTGTATAGTCCCCTTGTTGATAGCGTGTATGCATGAAGTAACACAGGGTGGCTCCAGCAACCAGGGCTTTGTGTTCATATAAGGTTTCCTCCTAGTATCTAATAGTCTTGACAATAGGACAACCAGCCATCAACCAGGCAAATCAACATATTTTCCTTTACCGGTCGTAATGGAATAAATCAGGCGGCCTACTTTCCAATAAGATTGTATACACCGGTACGAACTTTCCGATATATTAATATGCCTAACAAGACTCGAATCTCTCATTGGTCTTGTTAAAAGTACGGAAATACGAGTCGAGTAGGCCTATCTGTTACACACCAGCCATTTTAATCTCTTCCACTCAACTGTAGACTTGAAATTGTTAGTGTCTTCGATGGGGATATTAAAACTGTATAAAGCCAAAACGTCTTCTTAATTGAGCCTTACATTGAGATCGAGATCCGATGTACCCAATCACAAATAATTTTACGACGTTTAACAACTAGATAGGGTACATGTATGGCAAAATGAAACTTGGCCCTACTCCTTCAATACTCCAAATAATGATACTTAATCTAAGTCACCTGACTTCTTTTGCCGGTGGAAAAAACAGCTTTTAGACTAATCAGTTGAACAAAACATTTAATTTGTTGGTATATCGTTTGATGTTCAGTGGAATAACTTTTCACAACATATCCCTAGAAAGAAAATCTACCCTACTATCATTTGATTAAACCCGGGAGCAGTCTTACCCCAATTACCTCGAATTACAGCTACAGATATGAATACACAGGGACTATGCTATGATGTCATTTAGCCTGTAGATAAATCCAATTTCCTTTTTAAAGATACCAATCACCCAAATCAAACAAAAAACAAATTATAAAGATACACTATCAAGTTTAAGTATTCAGCCTAAATGAGAAAATCGTTCAACTTTAGGTTGACCTACATTGCACATTTTCAAGTTTTTATGCGTTTGCTTTTGTTTTTTTTTTGGTAAAGGCAGAGCCCTTCGTGACTTCCTGGTAAGATAGTTATGAGGCTGGTTCATTGTAAAGTTCACAGTCTGCGTTTAGAAGCTAGATGGTACTTGATGGCTACAAAATGTCCTACTATAAGAAAATTAATTAAATAGACCTAAGCCGGCCAGGGCTGCTTTCAGATTATGCTAAATTTTATAATAAACATCCTAAAGAAGGATGGTCTGTTCCAGACTAGAAAAGCAAGATCTCTTGTAAAATAATATGTCGTTTGGCAACTAAATTGTAAAGTTAAAATGTGCCCTGGTCTATCGATAGGCAAACATAATTTAATCAAGTTTACCTATGAAATGTACACCGGTATGGGACCAATTCAAAAGAAGCTTCATTAAGTGACCGACAATAGCGCAATCGTGGATAGGTCCCTCAGAAAATATATGTATGCTCCAGTGCTCCATACACGGTAACAGGAAAGTTATATATATACACGACTCTCATTCCAGTCATGCCGTTTTGTCATCCCGCATAGGCCTACTTACTGCGTAAGCGGGGCGCCACATTCCGTACAGTTAGATAATTAAAATAGAGCCAAATACAATGATAATGTCCCATTTATCTCCGCTATCTACCTTACAGGCTTCCTCTGTCCCGTAAGCGCGATGTAGACCACTTTTTATCCGCTCCGATCTGTCTTTCTGCTCGAAGCCGTCCAGCGAGCTTCCATGCTGTCGGAATTCGTAAATGTACGGGTTTCGTAAATGTACGAATTCGGACAGCATGGCGAAGTGCTCGATGATTTCGAGCAAAAAGTCGGACCGGAGCGAATAAAAAGTGGCATACATCGCGCTTCTGTCCCGGAGGTAGCTTGTACGGTAGATAGCGGAGATAAATAGGGCATTGTCATTGGATTTGGCTTTATTTTAATTATCTAACTGTACGGAATGTGGCGCCCCGCTTACGCAGTAAGTATGCGGGATGACAGAACGGGATGACTGTGAGGGGAAATCCTCACTGTCATGGTAATAGGGCTATAGTAAGCCCGTTCCTGAAACGTTGGGCTGATTGCTGTATGAAGAACCAATGTTATATTCACCAAACGAAATTCTCGTTCATATATTCACGAAAGCACGCATTTTATTTTGTTTACCTTGTCCAAGGTACACTCCTGGTTTTTCTTGGTTTTGCGGGTAAGCCACCAACTATAAACGCATTTCAAATAATTTTTTGTCGGTATTTTACTCGTTATACTGCCCCCTTAGTCCACTCAAGGAGATATACATCCATGGTCCGATGAATCAAATGTTGTTTTGAGGCCACGTAATGTGCCTACACACGCATGCGCATTGTAAATTGGAATATGTCCTCTCTTGTGCAAGAGTTTTCGTTTGAATTGCTTTGCAGCGCTCACTTATAGATCTGCGATAGTCTCATGATCGTCACACATATTGATGAAACAGAAAAAATGGTAGAGAATGAGAATAAGGTTTCAAGTTATATGGCACATGCGCGAATACTAGTATCTACAATGGGGAATTGGTTTAAATGGACGGTCGTTTTCTGGATATTGAAGATACATTGATGGATAACAAGTCAAATACCAGAAAATAAAATTTTGAAATGATTATTACCAAAACATTATGTTACCTAACGGTTATTGCTAGGGTTTTGAGGCTGGGAACTGCATAGAATGGTTTATTTTATGACTGGATTGAAGGCAGTGTGATGTAGCTCCTTGTTCCTTTGGACAATTAGGGTAGTCTATAGCATTGACACCTTAAATATAAAATGCCAACAAGAAAATTGGGAAGTGAAGACGTTATTTAGAGCTACCTCTGACTTGGTTTCGTATTCAGTGACCGATAGATTCGAAATATATATAGTGCTTGCTTGCGTACTATATAGTGTGATATACTGTTGAGAAACTGCTTATGATGGGATGACAATTTTGTCAAGCTTTCTCACTACGACTAGCTTAAATATATCATAAATAAGCAGCACAAGTAAGATTTGTTTCCACAGCTTTTAAGGAAATTGATATGCTTAACAAAGGTTTTGCTGTCGTGAACTTGGTGACAGGTGAGGCATAAAATTAGTAAACGCCGGGTGTGTTTGTTTTCCTATTTGTTTATATATTTATAGATTGATAAGATTTGCCATAAACTTCCCGTTTCTTATCTCCGTGATTGATTTCATACTTCCTTTTACTAACATTCCATTGCTTCCACAATTTGGATATAATGAAGCTGTTTTGTCGTTTCTTATCATACCAAGAGTACCTCAAGAATTAACGAGTGAAGATCTAAACCCTCTCAACATGTATTCCTCATTATTGTGCTACTCATCTGTACTTGTTTGTCTGTTGTTGATGTCTCTTCGTGTACAAGCAATGTTAACATCGGCTGTATATGGTGAAAACAATTCCGCCTTGAACGGGGTTAATCTAGTTGGCAACACTGGTGAAGTTTCTTTAACGAGTAAAAAAAGAACATATTGTAATTTTACAATAGAAGAAGCGGATGCCATGAACTTTGCTCGTTCTGTGGAATCGAGGTCAATTAACTTTGCCTACATTAAAATTAAGATTATTGGGAATGTGACGAAAGAATTTAAACACAATGTGTTTCTACCAGATATCTGGGTGTGGACTTTCAACACGAATCACGGAGCATATCCCTACTTGACCTTCCACTACGATGCTGGCAAATTATCTTTGGGACTTTTGGACTACTACACATTGCATGGAATCGACCTGCATTTCAAGGCAGAGCCCCACAATTGTTTGGTATATTATGGTACTAACACGACCAGGCTGAATATTGCTGAAACCTTGGGAAATATGACAATACAGCACTTCGAGTCATCTGAGGAGCGCAATAACAGTATTTTTTGTCATATATTCAAGTCTGACAAATACGCCCATGGAAAGATAGCCTACTATTTATCTGTGTATTTTGGCGTTTGGGATGTCCTAACATCCTACAAGTGCTGTCCGCTGTACCGGGATAATCTTGACGAACTTAAAGTAAAATGTGATGATAACTTAATAGGAATAGGTAATTGGTTTAACTTTTGCTATTTCGTATGCATAGCAATGTTTATGTATCTACCGATTCTGATAACATATTTAATTAAAGCTTTGGGCACGGATAACTCAACTGGCTGGCGGAGAACCACGCTTATTAGATCTTACCGCAACGAAGAAAATTTGGATTACTCTGAGGAAATGAAAACTCTGATAAACAATGGAACTGAGAACTGTGAAAATGACGAAAGCCAAGGATCGTCATCAATCAATTGGCTATATCTTGGCGTAGACACCCCTGTTACCATATTGTCTGCCTTTAGACGCCCGTTGCTATATCTGAATAGTAACTACCCCAAAGTTACGTCTAAGTTACAGCGTCTGGCAATATTTTCCATTCTAATTCCGCTTCCAATCATTATAAAGATAATATATTACTACAACTCACACAGGTATTCTACTGGACAGCGTATAAAATCTAACATACCAGTGGGTTTCTTGAGTATCCCATATGGGTTTGAAGCCAGCCGAAAAAACTGGTTGACAATTCTAGGAGGACCCTATGTTGTGTTTGGTATTTACTTCACATTGGGACAGATTTGCATATGTGCTCCTAATAATTGGTGCTCTTTTATTATGTCTGTGCTTCAAAGCGAAAACATCCAACCCAACACTATTCTTTCTTTAGATTTAACAACTTTGGAAATATTTGGATCTGTGGAACTATTTCAAGCGAAAGGGCATGACTTTTTACTTCGAGTTATGAAGGGTAACCTTTGGACTATTCTCAACTCAGAATTCTGGAAATATGTCCTTCGCGTATTCACCGAGAGATTTCACAGAGTGTTTCACATTGGAAGCCACAGTCGATTGACCAATTATCTGTTCGTCTCACTCTATATATTTGTGTGCCTCTTAGAAATAATTTGTTGTGTACTACTGTACGGATGCCCTATGGCTTTCTATTTGTTGACCTTAACGAGAGCTTATCTTCTCAACTGTAAAGTTACTCGCTATAATCGACTGTTTTCGGTTGTTTTATTTATTTGTATCATGCTTGTTTACTATGCTTTCTACCTACTTTTCATTCGGTCTTCGATATTTATTTTATTAATATTCAGCTACGTTTACGTTGGTATAATTATTTATCCAAACATATCTATAGGGTTTGTTGTCGGTGCAGGAACCATGTTAGTGTATTTGAGCAGGAGTGCTCAGAAACTTAAAGACTCGTATCTGGTTATATTCCAGCACCTCGTATCCATCAGTCTTGGGATGGAGAAAAGAGATCAGTCTGAGCATACCGTGGCTATACGGGACAGAACACTTGTCCTCAAGAACATTGATGCCAGCAAAGTCAAGACTTTAGAGATCGAAGGACTGAACCTTTGTCTGACGAGAGACCAACGCCATGTTTTGTCACAAGCACGTCCCTTTGTCACCAGTCTCAATAAGTCAGAATCTACGTTTACCCGCTGGAATGGTGCTTACCCTGGAATTTCAACAGATCTATTCTATTACGTCATTAATAAACACAAACCACTGCGCGGTTCAGTTTTCTTGTTTCTCGTGGAGTTGTTGGCCTTTTCTATTCTGGTTTGGTCACTAGTGCAGCTCGTGGTGACTTTCCATAGGGTGGCCAATTTTCTACTTCCGGCACAGATAGTGACAATGGTCATCCTGACGGTTATTCCGAAAATCAGCGAGCTGATAACATCTAACAAGGAAAGGCAGATTAACGATGATTGTTTACTTAATGAACTAAGAGTGACTGTTAAAGCCTATTATTCTGAGAAAGCACAGAAAGTTAAGGGAGATAAAATATACAGTTTACGAACTCTTGCTTGAAAAAAAAAAAAGATGACATGTCAACCATTGTAAAAGCCAACAGGGACTATAGAACCTTTTTTTGCACAACAGAAATCCACGTGTTCTTTCAACATTCATTTTAATTTTGTAGACCTGCACATGTAATGGTAAATCTTACTGTTAATAATAATACGGCTTGAAACTCTTTCTAATGTAAACCATACAAATTCTTTGTTGTTGCTTATTATCCGCTGCAAAGGTGATCAAATGTTTGACGGCGATGCCAGGCGGCCTTCGTCTTTTGGCATTTTTTGCAATTGCAATTGTTTTCCTAGTGTGTTGAAATGAAACCAAACTCAGTGACTAATAAATTGAAATTTGCAGAATAGGTTCCTCGAGTTTGTAGATATAGCAGACGATACAGCAATATTTCTTGCGTTTATTATCGCATTTTGTGTTTTGATACACTCTGTTCTGAACAAAAATATGTATGAACTGGCGATCATTCAATTTTATCTAAATCGTAATACGTAAGCAGCCGTTGTTGTTCATCTACTGTTGGCGTGAGTTACCCCTTTTCAACAGTCTTGCTCTTGTTAGAAAGAATTTTTTCGTGACAGAGTTAAAGCAATAATTGATAATGTTGCCCTGGTGCTCTCAGAACTAAGGTGCCTTGCGAAAACGGTTTAATGTTTGTTTCTTTGACTGGGCTTTGAGTCGTACTCAGGGGTATTTCACTTATATGCACACCAACTCGTTCCGTGCTTAATAACGGTGGGAAACCGAGAGGCAACCTCGTACAAACTACTACTGCGCTTGCCGGAACCTCATCGTGTGACACTCATGTACATGATGGTCGAAAGACGGACTTGATCCCGTGAACGCTACATTTAAATAGGATTAGTAAGCGTGAAACTGACATTCCCACACATCGATGTAAGCGTAGCCAAAGACTCGGATGTAGGCTCCGTTGTCGAGCACCTTCGCTCGTAGGTTTTCGGCTGTGTTGCCCCGTCTGGTGTAGTACTGACCGCGCGTGAACGCACACTCGTGAGCACTTACATTGAAGTGGGATTAGTAAGTGCACACGCTAACCACTATGCCACGGGCCCCGAATCTGAATTGGTGTCCCCAGTACGCGTCTTTTGATGACCCTGTCCTGCCATTGTTCTCGATGGTTTCCTCCACCCATTGATCTAGCACGTCGACGGTTCAGTGAAATAACATGGCTTACGGCGTTAACCCGAATATGAACAAGCAAATAAGTACGTAATGTATACCGATGACACAGATGCCAAAACACTGAAGTTTGTGTTTCGATAGTTGAATTGATGCTTGAATAGAAAGTATGAAGTCGGAAAGCCAATCTAACGTACGATACATATATTGACTGGACTTGGCTGTCCTTCAAACACAGAGAGAGTGACCTCTACAACTGATGGCAATTAGTAACGTCACATAGATGCGCGTGTCGATGTAAACAATACATATCGTAACATATTTCCTTTTAACAGAGAAAAGCTTAATCAACTGAAATTTATAATAAAATGTTCATTCCTGCTCAGTGTCTTGCAAGTCTTTGTGATTTTACTTTTAAGTTTTACCATTATAATTAACTATAAATCGAGAGAAAAAACATTAACTTTAAACGCCAATGCAGTTCAATTCAGTGCCTCTTAGGGCAATCACAAAGCACAAATGTTATTTCACAATGTCCAGGGAGTGGACCACTTTTAGTTACTGTCAGGTTAGTTATAATGTTGACTGGTGTGGGTTTTTTACATTTCGGTTCTGGATCAATTTCTGGGGTAGACATGACTGGGTCATTTGGTTGTACACGTTCCTGGTGTATTGGTAACTCCTTAGTCGTTTTGATGTGTCTTCGATTGCGACGCCATGTTACTTCGTCATCTCTCTGTGGTATGCGGTATGTGGTAAGATCGTCTACCGGCTTCATTAATGACGACGCCTCTTTTCCATAAGTTGTCATTTGGTCGGGCAGGTTGAATACGTACTTGGTCGCCTTCTACTAGTGGTTTAAGAGATATAACAGATCTATTGTAGTACTTTTCTTGTTTAACCATCTTATGTACTTTTTTGCCCAGAATATCAGCTAAAAGTTGTGGTTTTAGCAAGGGCTTAGCAGTTGGTAAAAGTGTTTTTGTTCGCCTGTTGAAAAGGCGTTGCGTGGACGATGAATTGAATGCTTCTGTCGGTTTGTTGCGTTGTTCTAGAAACGCCAGGTAAGGGTCTGTTCCCGATTTATCACATTTCTTGATAAAGCGTTTGGCGATTTTCACAGCAGCTTCGTCTTTGCCGTTCGACTGGGGATAGGCTGGGGAACTGGTCAAATGGTGGAACTCGTATTTCTTCGCAAGATCGGCAAATTCTTTGGATTTGTTCTTGATAGCTTCAAGTTTTTTAGGATCTGGTTTCAACCAATCAGATGACAGTAGGTGCCCGATGAAGGATACTACATGTTGTTTCCATTCAATCTTGTCAGCGTTTAGAACAATTTTCTTTTGTTGGCATCGATCCATAAGTTTTGAGAAACGCATGTCATGATTGCTTACTGCAGCATCATCAGTTTGTTCTTTGCCAATGACCATGATGTCATTTGCTACACGAAACACTCCAGGTAAGTCTTTCAAGGCTTGGTCCGGATGGTATTGAAAAATCTCTGGGGCAGGGGAAACACCAAAGGGCAATCGGAGACATCGATATCGACCGTATGGAGTTCCGAAAGTTGTGAGCAAACAAGATTCCTCATCCAAAGCAATATGCCAAAATCCATTCTTAAGATAAAGTTTGGAGAAGACTTTCGCTTTTGTAAGATTAGGTAACATATCCTATATCAGAGGTAAGGGATAATGAGATCTTTTTAGAGCTTTATTTAGGGGTATATGGTCGATACAAATCCCCAACCGTTGGGTTTTTTGACAATTACCAAACTGGAAACCCAATCAGTTGGTTGTTCGACCGGTGAAATGACTTGTAGCTGATCGAGTCGATGCAGTTCAGTCTTTTGTTGCCTCTGAAACTTGTAAGATATTTTCATGTAAAACTCTGATAAAGTTGTTGTGCTGACCAGGACCCAAGGAGAGGAGATCTGTTGTTAGAAACAACAACAAATTGTCCTTTATAGTTTTTGGAGTTCTTTGGATTGACTACTCACAGAGTAGCTTTTCCAATAGCTTGTATATCCGCAACTTGACATCCGATGGGGATATTTGAGTGTTTTGTGGAAGATCGCATTTTGATATCACCTGGCATGTTGCGCCAGGGTCAATTTGGAAAGACAACGATTTGTTGTCAATCAGAAGAGTTGCAAATATCTTTACTGGAAGTGTGTTGTTGTCGGAGACTGTTCTTCTGACTCAGTGTCAGATTCTAAGTCAGTGTTCATCTGGTTGACTCTATGTTTTGATCTATATTATTCTTTCTTAGATGAGCATTTAGAAGCAAAGTGAGACATTCCTCCACAAGAAGCAGAACACTTCTCTTTCATGTTTCCCTCCACAAAATTTGCAAGTATATTTTAAATTAGTAGACCTATTCTTAGCCAAGTAGTCTTTAGAGGTTTTCCTTTTCCTAGAATACCGCTTGACAAACACAACGTCTTCGTGTCAGCCATAGCTTTAACTTGTGCTGACGCTGCTTCTGTCGCTCTACAGATATGAACACATTTAGGTAGAGTAAGGTGAGGCTCTTGCAGCAGCTTTGTCCTTATATGGTTGTCTCCGACACCACACACAATTCTGTCTCTAATTAATTCTTCTTGAAGGTCTCTAAATTCACAGGTTTGTGCAAGAGACCGCAGGTGACTAGCGTAAGTGTCAATACTCTCACCATGCTCTTGATCTCTTTTATTGAAGATATAGTGCTCATATGTTTTATTTGTTGCACCAAGACAGTGTCGCTCCATAATAAGTAAAATGGTGTCACTGTTTTCACGCTTAGTTGCATTTGGGAAAGGTAAGCCATTGTATATTTCCAGAGCGTCGCAGCCAATACAAGTGATAAACGTAGCAATACGATACTTATGATCCTGCTGAATCAAGCGGGCTACAATTCCAAACGAATCCCATGTTTCCAGCGTTTTCAATTATGCAACAAGTTTCCAGACATGTTCAACTTTGGAAGTAGAGGAACATTACTATGAAACCTTGGAACCTGATCAGTATGTTGTTGCTGCTCAGCCAAGATGAATATATTAAATATCAGAAAACAATATTGTTGAAACAGACCAACATAGAGAGTTTCACAAGTTCAGAATAGATTTAATAGCTGACACAGATCAAAATGAGGTCAAAAAGTTAAGTTTTCAAAATTATGGAATTTGAATGGTCCATTTGGGCTTCCATAGAAAAAAATATGCACTGTTTTTTCACTGCACAAAATGTCAGAAATAGCACTAAATTGTGTCTAAGTATTCATTTCCTTGGTTACAACACTCAGCTTGGTGATTTTACAGACAAAAAAATAGCTAAATTACTCTGAGAACACTTGGAGACATATGGTCCTTCCTGTCCGTAAGGTTAACATACAATTGGTTTCCATAGTTTCCAGCTCTCGAAGTGGTGAGTTACACTATGTTTATTGAGCTTTTCAAACCAACTCAACGATAAATCAGTTGTGGGAAAGTGTACACAGGTAAAATATAGAAACCCTAGAAGATATAGGAAGAATTCGTTAAATACATACGTTCGATTGATACACAAAGAGTTCGCAGCAGTTCAGGATTCATGCAAATTAAAATGGCGGGTCACAGAGTGCGCTTAACACACACGTGGAGAAACACTTTCAACGTACATTCCAGAGAGTCAAACAAAGCACAGAGTGGATGTCAGTCAATTAATCCATATTTTCTGACACCATGCTTCGATAGTGGAATTGATGCTTCAATAGAAAGTATGAAGTCGGAAATCCAATCTAACGTACGATACATAAATTGACTGGACTTGGCTGCCCTACAAACACAGATATAGTGACCTCTACAACTGATGGCAATAAGTGACGACACATAGCTTGCGCGTATCGAAGTAAACGATACATATACACGTCAGACTGGATTTCCGACTTCATAGTTTCTATTCAAGTAACAATTCAAATATCGAAACAGATATACGTTCTAAAATTAACGAAAAGAGACTCTTGCACATCCACAGAGACTTTGCGATTGACGTTGGTGCTGCGCTAAGAAATTTGCATCAGATGGCAATCGTCGAATAACTCTCGCCTTTTATTATTAGGCAGAAGGTATTTTCAATTCAATTTATAGTTTCCCATCTTCCGGCTGCAAGACGTAAAATGTTATTGGAATTATGTGTTGGGTGTTTTAGTTTGGGATGTAGGCCCATCAAAATCAGAAAAACCTGGTGTAGTTTAAAAAAAAAAACTGACAAGATCGGATCCTAGAGTAGTTTTCTTCGGGTAAAGTATTAGTAAATATAGAACTGACTGCCTAGATGACAGAATAATAAGTTACCTAATTTAGCCATATTCTTGCTATGTTCATTACAATAGTTTTTTCCAGCAAGCTTACGGATTTGAATTATGGGTGGTTTTCTTTTTATAAAAAGATAACTTGGCCAAAATAAGTGTAGGCCCGGACCTACAGTCTACATACTGGCTACGACTATGTTTGGTATGCCTTTCTGGGGAGTTTAATTTTAAATAACAAATTAACGTTAATCATGTGCTCCGCCAGCTCAGTCACAGGGGTTTCCCGTTGCGCAGTAATATGACGATTTTTTGGTAAACAAAAGAGTTCTGCTTTAAATTTTATTTCCAAACTATCTAAGTATACATAATCTTACATGAATTCCTATAGGTTTAAAAAGGGAAATCTAACAGCTCGTTTTATTAGGTGATTTCACAATAAAATATTGGACTATTTTTAATATCGGACATCCTGGACGAAATGTTGCCAAATGTGTCCGAAAAATCGATCTTTTCAAGACAGATTGAAGGTATATGATAAACATATTATATGTAAAGTACCTGTTACATGTCGTATCTGCTCTTTTTGTCTCTGATCCGGCTGAGTAACAACCTCACTCTTCGAGCTCCATTGAAACTGCAGTCTCACCTATAGTCGATACATCGTCACGTTTTATGCACTGTACATATAATCTTAAAATGTAAGATACGTAATCGCATTTAACCAATCGTAAAATTATATCGTCATATCGGATACTGGTCAACTGGAAACCCGGATAACTTGTTTTTGTCGTGTATAGGCCTTTAGATAGACTATAGTTTTGTGTTTTATTCTCAGATGTAATTTAAATACTTATATAACAATCGATAGGGACTTTATAAACTACACCATTAAATGTATTACAGGTAATTTTTAATGAGTGACCTCTAGCAGTCAGACGGTTAGTGCGAACTTTCAGATTTTCACTTGTACTTAAACGCTCTTATTAATAATTCTGCCGCTTCAATTGTCTCTCGGTGGGAGAATGCTTATTTGTTTTATTGTAATGATAAGCGTGCAAAGCCTTTTAATGTCAGGGCTGAAGACTTGATTGTTAGATCTGATTGTGATATTTCTTCTTTGCTAAATTGTTTTGTTCTGAATGC
>JARFOD010084914.1:0-18856 GCA_031763545.1 Mopalia muscosa | reverse complement strand
TGACTAAATGACAGGTTAGCAATATATGTCATTGGTTGGACAATGTCAGAAGCAACAAGTTTAACAATAGACATAAAGGTCAAGATTACAACAAATATTCCTAAATAATTGTCAATTTCATGATGCGGATAAAAACTCAATATCACTTTGAACTACTATAAATACTCTGATGATATGTTATATGCTTGTATGTTTATTTATGTTTCAGGAGGGAGCAGCGATTATTTCGTCGACAACATCCTGCATTTTCATTTTAAACAATCTGTGTTTGATTTGGCGATTATAGCTGGGGTGAAAATGGGTTTGGTGTTTTTACTATACTGGGCTCTTGAGGAACAAACAATAAAAGAAATAGATCATCCATATGAAAAATCTCATACCATCCGTCGGAGATGGCTTCATGTGGCAGCAATAGCAACCGCTGTGATATTTCTGGCATTCAGCACAACAAAAGGTGGTCTGATTTTAAATGGTTTTCTGAATGACCCAAATTTCATCCCTGTTCATCCAACATATTACGGATTAGTCATCGCAGCTCCTTGTTTTTGTTTCATCGAACTAATCTTATCATTAGTCAGCTTTTTAGCAATGCGTCGTCTAAAAGTAGAGAGGATTCTGCATCGTTTCAACGAGAGCGGACAAGAAATCGGAGATGATGGCAAACCACAAAAGAAGTCTGCTAGTCTTCTGAGGCTGGTTAAGTTAGCAAAACCAGTAAGTTTGTCTCTTTTGTGGTTTTTCATAATTCATATGGTTATATGTAATGGTTTACCAATAACCCATGTAAATTTTTTAAAGCATCATCAGACAACTTAATAACCGTAATAGCAATTCTTCCTACATTTTCTCAAAATGTCTAAGTTGCTGACATCATGGAATAACTTCATGGCAGCAAATTGTTTTGATGCATCGGGAATTATTTCAGTGAAGGATTATCAAATTTGTTCATAAGTAATAAGAATTTAGCCTTTTGTGTAGTTTGAGATTTTATTAATGAAACAACTGCCTCAATAGCTTTGAAACTTTAAACAGTTACTGTACTGACTATTGTTGTTGAAAGATGCCCGATATGTGGGATTTGATTTATTTTGCTTAAATACAGTAGATCAGAAAGGTGAAAAGATTTCAAAAACAAAAATGTGCAAACTAAATTACATGTGTTAATAATATTCAGTTTGGTTCTTAGCAGGAAATTGATTGGCTTCCTCACTGTCCTGTTACAGGAACGTTGGTTGCTAGGGAGTGGATGTTTGGCTCTTCTTGTATCCAGCGGAGCACAAATGGTGGCACCTCTTTTCTTTGGCAAAGTTGTGGATGCCGCTCAAAAGTCCATGGGTAATTTGTTTAAATCATGTTCTTAATCTGAAGAAAACAGTTTCATTAAAATTAAAAGATTATTTTAGTTGGAATTACATTAAATAATATATCGGTTGGCTTACCTGCTGAAAATTGAATTCGAAAATGGTCTGTGGACGATTAAAGCCCACAGCAGCGGCTTAATGGTAGCAAGTGCGCTTACTAAACCTACTTTGAAATATCGTTCACTGGATTGAGTCTGTCTGTCGACCATCAGGTATATGACTGAGTCACATGATATGATATGGCTTTGGCAATCGCGGGCTGGGTTTTTACGAGGTTCTCCCCCTGTTTTCCCCCATAATTAGGCAAGAAGCAGTGTGGATAATCCATTGCCATATAATAAAATACCCTTGAATATGACATTAATCTCCAATAAAACAAACAAACAAAGTGGATGATTAAGTGTCATATTGTAAGCATCTCTGACAACTGATTGTCCTTTGATGTACCGCTTTTCTCGGGTACATGTACAAATATATGAGTGAATTACCATTGTGCAATTACAAGGGGATCTTGCAAAAAATAACATTTCTGAGGCCAGGGGATAACAAGTCTTAACAAGTTAACACATCGATGTATGAGGCCCAGCCATATAATTTCATAAAAATCATGTTTTCTCTTTTCCAAATGTACAATTTTATTCTGAATTTGGATACTGCCACACTCAGTAACTATTGGGGAAATACAAACATCTTTGCCCATAAATGGCGAGAAATCATTGTAAAAGTCCCTTGTTTGTATGCTCGTACTGCCTTTTTGTGTTTTTCTCAGAATTTTGTTTCACGGCTATCTAGAATAGTAGTAGAGTAGACTGGTTTCTGTTGACGCAAACCAGCCTCGCCTCAGATTATCTTTTTATTGGATAACTGGTCACTAGTGGAAGTCAGAAATTGGTCTCTGTTTCAGTCAAATGTAAAAATGACGACAAAACTAAAATGAGACACTGTGTTTCTGTTCAAATTGAGCTCTGTGCCATTCTCTAATACCTGATCCTAACTCAATACTTTACATCTACACTGTGCATTGCTGCAGATACTGTTTTGATTGTGTGGAAGTAAACATCTTTTGTTAGCTTTTGAGGGTTTTATCCCTCTGAATATTTTTTTCAAATTTGTGAAAAAAATCAGTGAATAAAGATTCAATCAATCCAAAAAAACACCTGACTCTCGGTTTAACATGCGTATTGTGTGTATATTACAGAGGAACTAAACCGCACTGTGATCACGCTGTTGGTGATTTACATCGGTGGAGCTATAGGATCTATGTTCCGCTCATGGCTGTTCACTCTAGCTAGTCAACGTCTTGTGGCCAGGCTCAGGAAAGATCTGTATGGCAATATCATCAAGCAGGACATCTCATTCTTTGACACAAATAGGTAAGTTAGAACAAGCCCCTAGGGATTACATTTTGTGTTCTCCATTGAGCAAGTGGCAGTTTGGCAGTCTTTTAAGTGGTTTATAGTTTATAAGCGATAAGCCCCTCTTGTGTTATTATCATATGTACATAGGGAAAATGCTATTGTCTTGGTGGCAATAACAGCACATTAATATTCAGCTAGTTTCCGTTTTTGTTTTTATTTTTATTTTAGGAAACAGTTGTAATTATCAGAAATGACTAATTTATATGTGCTGCAGCTAAGCTGTTAAATGGATTTAATTTGCACTCCATTTCCTTTATGCCTGTGTGTAACCTTCTGGAGTTTTCGGGGGTGGTTTATACGAGGTTTCCTCCCGGTTTTCCACCGTAGTAAGGCTGTGTAAAGTGTGAAATTGAAAATCCGTTGTCAGATAAGTGAAATACGACGTTAAACACTAATCAAACAAACAATGGTACTGTGTCATCCTTGGACTGACATTAGTCAGCAGTAACCATTGATTGTTGCACCCAGGATTACAGAAATTGTCTGTTGACAATAGACAATTTTATTGAATTCTTTCATTGTTTCAATTTTAAAATAAGGCACTGTTGTATTTCTGTTCAAAATTCTTAAGTTATTATTTAAAAAAATGAAAAAAACTCATCAAAGAATTGATCATGGCTGATAACTTTGTATTTCAGGACAGGTGAATTAACAAATCGTTTGTCTTCTGATACTCAGGTGTTACAGAATGCTGTCACGGTAAGTTATGTGTTTCAGGACAGGTGAACTAACAAATCTTTTGTCTTCTGATACTCAGGTGTTACAGAATGCTGTCACGGTAAGTCATGTGGATATAGAAAGCCATCAAATAATTATTCAAAAAAATAAAAATAATCCCACCATGGGATCCACTGCATTAAGAATATGTTCAGGTAACACGACTCGACACGATTATTTCATATACTGTTCAAATGTTGTAGTTTAAATCAACTAGCCAAAGATATATTCACAATATGTTGTATGAGCTAGATGATATGTGTAAGTGTATGCTCAAAAATAAAAATCTGTTTGATTAAATCACCAATGGCCTTTACATGTTATCAATGAAATATTGAAATGGAGAGGGTCTCAAGCCAGTCTGTTTGGCATATTTGATTTCTATCATGTCATTGTCTTCTTTTTATTTCTTGCCAGTGGTGTTGAGGGTGGTTTTCTCACCCATTCGGCTGACATGACGCCAGATGTGCGAACCCTAACCCTAATCATGGAGTAAAACTCTTATGAAACAAACATATTGAATTTGACACTTTTATCAGTCTACATGTACTTACAATTAACAACAGTGTGTAGATTGGAAAGAATGAAGGAATGATTTATAAGCAAGAAATACTTTCAAATGTGTTCTTTTGGTTAAAAGCTAGGAATTTCCCTGACAAAAAAGTCCAATATTCTTGAGTATGATGTTAAATGCCAAGTTTGTACACACAGTAACAATTATTTGTCTACAGGTAAATGTATCCATGTTAGTGAGGAACTTACTTCAGATTTTTGGCTCACTGGCTCTGATGTTTGCCTTGAATGCAGCATTGACAGGGGTGTTACTTGCTGTGGTGCCTATTGTAGCCATAGGAGCCGTACAGTATGGTGAGTTCTTCCTCTCATCTTAAACACTGACAGTTAGACGAGAGAGCTCTTTCAGGTATAATGTGGCCACATAGAGCTGTTTATTGTACTGATTTTCATGGTTTGTTTTCACACTTGTCTTATGACTTCAGGTTTTGTGACATTATTTTTTTCCTGCTCTTTGTCCTTTATCAGTTTGTGAAAATAATGAAGTACAACAAAAATAAATTTTCAGTCTTAATTGAGGTATTATAAAACAGTATAATTGATGACATTTTTATTTACACTTTCTTCTACAGAAATATTTTTAATAAGTTTGACTTTAAAAAGATATGTGATTCATTGAATAGGTTGTATACATTCAACAAATAACTGTGAGGGCAATTACTTTAAGTGTATTGACCAAACATTTCCACTTTTCTTCCTCTAATTCTGGTAAACTTGATGATGTGTGTATACCTAATTTAGGGAAATATGATTTCTTGACTTACAAGAAGGAATGGCTATTTAAGACCATCAACTGTGTATGGTTTATGTATATTTTGAATATTAACCCTTCATACCATGATCTGAAAGTATTGACTCTCCTCTGTCAGGTACGTTTGTGAAGAAGTTGAGGAAACAGTTTCAGGATAGACTGGCCGATGCCAGCACCACGGCTGAGGAGAGTCTATCCAGTATCAGGACAGTCCGTACATTCTCAGGGGAAGGTAAATCTACACGGACATATGGAGCAGACATTGACAAGAGTTATCAAGTCGGCAAAAAGATGGCAATAGCTCAAGGTATGCATTGAGTTATCTCCCTTATTTCCCCCTGACCATGGGTTTATTTTCATGTAAGTGTAAATATGGCTGAACACTTTTATTTATTATTTCTAAACTTTGTGCAGAATAATACAGGTTAGTCTATGTGAATAGTACTCAATGATTAGTTCAACATTCGTTATCAATTTAATAAATATAGGATTACCGTAATCATTTTGCGTTAAACACACTAAATGGCTATTCTTGTTCTAGGTGCATTTGATGGTACTATTGGGATATTGGCTTACGGTGCCGTAACTCTGGTGTTATGGTATGGTGGAAAACTGGTCTTCGAAGGCGCTCTCTCGGCGGGCATACTCACATGTAAGTCTTTATCAATTCTGCAGTAAGGTGGAACAAAGCAACCGTTTTAATAAACGCTCTGTTCTTGTAAGAAAACCCAACCTAATTTACTTCATATTAATTCCATTGATGCAAACCTTGTCAATGCTGCAGAGAGTAAGGTGGAACGCAGCAACCGTTTTAATAAACACTGTGTTATTTTTAAGAAAACCCAACCTAATTTTCTTCATATTATTTCCATTGATGCAAACTTGGACATATTGGTCATATTAAATAAACAATGGAATTCATTGAGCACAACTTCAAAAGTATAAATGCCTATGATTATCTGTATGAGGTTTTGTTCACACTTTAACCATCAACTGTAGTTTTGCTAACAGATTCAGCAGAATTTTATTTTAAATTTCGAATATACAAATTTTGTCTTAGTCATAAACATAAATGAACAAAATATAAAAAAATATGTATGCCCTAAAACAAAACACTTTATATGTATCATGATCTGTATTGTCTAACTGTTTAATCTGTACTGTCTGCCACATCTCATCAAAATAATATCGGTCTGCATACCTGTTTAATTAATTGTCATAAGTTCACATCTGTTTGTATAACGACAATTTTGGTTTGCCTGTATATCTGATTCCCTTTCTTCCACAGCATTTTTACTTTATACTCTACAAGTGGCTTTAGCATTTGCTCTGTTGTCATCACTGTATGGGGATTTTATGCAGGTTTGTAATGTAATATATTATCTAAATAGAACAAAACAAGTGTTCAAATACTTCTGTTTTGTTTCCTTATTATATACACCGTGTGAGGGGGGAGGTTCCTGTTGCCATGGTGATCACATGGTGTATATAATTAGGAAACAAAAGGGCTGTTATCAAACCTATTTTCTGTGGTTATATATTTCTAAAGGCAATCACACTGGCACAGGGATACAAATTTACTATTAACTGGTGGTTTGGGAGGGAGCTAAACCCCAATCAATCAAACAAACAAACAAACAAACAATAAACACCCCCACAGCGGCTCTAGTGATTTGCATGTCAGGTTACTGATCCTATTGTAAATGTATCGCTGAGTCCTCACTGTCATCCTCCGGAATGTGAGGCAGTCCCACAATATGGCTAAATTAATCAGAGGGCATGCAAGGTTTCTTCCTGCTTTTCCCGCTCGCAGTCATGGCTCAGTTGTAGCGAGGGTCCTTACTAATCCAACTCCAATGTACATTCACAGGATCGAGTCTGTCTGAGACCTTCGGATATATGAGTGAGTCACACATTGTGGCAACGGCAATTGCGGGGGCGGCTTTTACGAGGTTTCCTCCTGGTTTTTCACTGTAATTAGGCATGGAACATTGTGAAGTGGACAATATGTCGTCAAATAAGTGAAAAACCCTTGAGTAGGACATTTAACCCGAATCAAACAAACAAACAAAATTCTGATTTTCCACTGAGTGCTCATCATATAAGTGAAATTATCTCGAGTACAATGTTAAACCCTAATGAAAGAAATCTTTGTAAAAATGTATGATTTATATTTGAACAACTTATATGGTTATCATATCTAACAATATGTCATGCAAAGAAGTAATCACCTTGTTGACTTGCAGGCCGTTGGGGCATCAGTTCGTATCTTCGAGTTATTGGACCGTAAGCCAGAGATCCCATTGAAGAGTGGACTCACTTTGGATGGTTTGGAGGGAGGTGAGTTAATGTATTTAATTGATTATTTATATGTAGTTAAAATTCCTGGATTTTATATACTTGTATAGGCTTTAGTGATATTTCACTGCCATTGGTAGAACTTTGTTTCCTCATTTTTTTTATATTAATCTTTAAATTGTTCTGCGCCAAATGCCTGTGATTCTATTAAATAGAGTATGTGTGAACAGATGTCATAACATCATCTTGCACAAAGGTTTTGTCCTTTTCCATTAATTTTTGGGCCTGAGCCGTGGCTTAGTGATAGTGAGTGCGATATTGAACCTGCTTTGATTTACCACTCACCGGATCGAGTCCGCCTGTCAACCATCAGGTATATGAGCGAATAAGGCTGTGCACAGTGTGAAGTTGACAGTCAGTCGTCATATTAGTGAAATACCCTTAAGTACGACGTTTAACACCAATCAAACAAACAAAACAATGATTTTTTTTAAAAGTCCTCCATTTCATGCCATGTTTTCAATCATTCAGTGGTGTCCCAAACACGCCAGGTTCCAACTTCTCTCAGAAAAATATTTTGATTTATGTTCGTTTGTTTGATTGGGGTTTAACCTCACACTTAAGTGGTTTTTAACTCACACGACAGCATGCCAGCCCAATGAGTGAAGGAAACCACCTTTGACAACACTATCAACTGACAGCAACAAAAACAAGACAGTCATAGGGCCCAATTCCTAACATCAACAATTGATCAGCTCCGTGTTGGACGTTTGCAACAGCTTTTGATTTCTGAATTTATCTTTAATATTATATTAGAAATGTTTGAATACCACAGCAGACAGGGTTTATAGGAAAATTATTTTCTTGGATATTTTAAAAATCAAGCTATTTTGACTGAATAGTGTTAATTCTTTGTCGTTAACCACCTTCCTTTGTTTCTTGTGTTATGCCAGCCAGCCGAAACATACATTTTCTTTCTTCTGCCTAATTTTTGATGTGGATTAGTATATGCAGACCAGACTTAGTCCTTCTAGAATTCAATTCATTATAGCCCCCGGCTGTGGCTTAGTGGTAGCAAGTGCGCTTTGTAAACTGAACCGGCTTTCATTTACCGTTCGTGGGATCAAGTCCGCCTGTCGACCATCAGGTATATGAGCGAGTCATGTTGTGGCTCCGGCAATCACAGGGGTTGGTTTTTACAAGGTTTCCTCTCAGTTTTCCACCGTAATAAGGCTGTGCACAGTGTGAAGTGGACAATCCGTCATCATATAAGTGAGTACGACGTTAAACACCAATCAAACAAATCAATTCATTATATATAAACCCCCCTGTTTGACTTTCTCCACAGATACTGGTTTTTACAATGTAAAGTTTACCTACCCCTCAAGACCTGAAACTCCTGTGCTCAAGGTAAGTATATGTAATGGCACATAATCCTCCAAAAAGACATTACTTACACTACCAATTCACTAATACAAAGGCAGGTTTCTTGAAACAGCAGGTATTATCGGCAGATCAGCAATTCATGGGAGAAAGTTTATTCCCCATGGTGCTTAAGTTTTGGTTCAGAGCTCAAGCTAGCTGTGGCCTCCCATGGTATAAGACATATCAGTGGCTGCAGCTGTGGAAATGTACAGTATGTGGAAGTTTTACACTTCTAGTTAATTGGCCTCTCATATTGACTGTTGCCTTTCAACACAGATCATATAATCAAGCACGCCTTTTTATTATTTTGACAGGGTGTATCGTTTGAAGTAGAGAAAGGTCAGATGGTAGCTCTAGTAGGGCCCTCTGGTGGTGGGAAATCTACAATAGTCAACCTGGTGGAGAGATTCTATGATCCTGGTTCAGGAACAATAACTCTTGGTGAGAAAAATATACTTTGTGGGTGTGTGATTTTCCTTTGGTTGTAAAGTAAAATGCTTGATTTTACTGTGCACATCAACTAGACATTATTCTATTATCTGCAGTATGACATGCATTGTTTCGTTTCTTCATGAGAATGTGTTGTTCTGTCTGTTTTGGATTCAGAATATATATACTCCTAAATAAAATATGCATATTCTATAGCCATAATAAATTTGCTAGAATTATTCTTCTTCAAATGCAAATGACACTAAAAAGTTTGGTGACTATTCAAGCATCTATCAAGTTGGGATGCTTTGAAAACCAATTAATCAATTTTATTGGGACCCATGGGACTAGTGCCATCCTGTCTGTTAACATTTTATCTTGAATTGCTCAGATATTTCTTTATATTCATAAATCAGTCTCTCTAGTTTTGAATAAATTCTCTGAAACCGTTTTGTAAACTGATATTATGCTTAAACACTAAATATGTTGATTTGTAGCCATAGTATTGTTAAATTTGTAATTTAAATTAACATTGGTTTTAATTGCTTACATTGTATGATTTGAAGTATAAATATAATTGTCTGCCTGTAGGTGGCGTTGATCTGAGAACGCTGGATCCTCATTGGTTCAGACAGAAGATCTCAATGGTGAGCCAAGAGCCAACATTATTTGGGTGTTCAATAAGAGATAATATTGCCTATGGAATGGAGGAAGTCACAGATGATCAGGTAAATAATTTGTTGTGATATCTGTCTTGCTATTTGGCTAATAAAAAAAATTTAATAAATCCAAAAAAGTGCACAGATCCATAACTTATTGAGGTTATGTAAAGAAGAGGGTGGCAGTTTGAGCCTTTTGTTGCCCTGATGGTCTTGTAGCTAAGGGGCAACAGGAATCTGATATGTTTGCGATGTCTGGTATCTTGTCCTGATTTGTTGGGTCAGGTGGTTTCCTTATCCTTAACCCATTGGACTGACTGACTCATGAGTGAAATAACATTAAGTACAGCATAAAACACCAATCAAACCAAACAGTTAAAAATGGGGAGAATGCTAGGATTGAATGAGAGGACAGGAATTTTAAAAAAACATGTGTAAACATTTTGCACCAATTTTTGTAAGTTTTAAGATTACATTGTTAAGGTGAATGAATAACTAATATTAGATAAACTTTGTTGAAATTATCAACCATTTTAACCGAGTTATTTTGGTTTCAATTATGACTCTATTTTACTCATATTTGTGATAAATCAGAAAAGTATTCCCCCAAATAAATCTATCTTTGGAGATTGTTCTAACACAGATTTGCTTTCAATTGTAGGTGATAAAAGCAGCAAAGCAGGCGAATGCTCACGATTTTATCCTGTCATTTGAGGAGGGTTATGCCACCCTTGTGGGTGAGAGAGGTGTCCGTTTATCAGGGGGACAGAAACAAAGAATTGCTATAGCCAGAGCTTTACTTGTAGACCCGGTTCTCTTATTATTAGATGAGGTGAGATATTCAGCACAAAACAAAACATTAACAAAATCTTTTTCTATTACGATTATACGAAGTTGAACAATTAGCATATTTTAGGGGTAAAGCAGGTTACATTATATATATGCTTCTTGTCGTTCATAAGAAATAAAGTGATACTTTGTTAGGCATTGTATGGCTGACAACATTTGATGGTTCCATTTAATTTTGTCATTGTTTCATTGTCTCTTTTTTTTTTCCTGAAAGGCCACGAGTGCACTGGATGCCGAGAGTGAACACTTGGTCCAAGAAGCCATAGACAGAGCAATGAAAGGAAGGACAGTTATTATTATAGCTCATCGACTGTCTACTGTCAGAGATGCTTCTCTCGTAAGAATTACCCATTAATAGGACTATAAGTATTTATCTTATAATCCACACCGTTTCTAAATAAGATAATCGTAAATTGTTTGTGAGAATGATGTAGGCCACCTTTCCCACATAGAACATCTAGACTATATAAAATTAAAGGTGGGTTTTTAAAACATCACTTTATTCGTTAGCTGATGCTAGGGTTTTGAGTGCAGAGTTTACACTCTAATTCAACACACTCGAGCACATCTGTTTTTTCTGACAGAGCCTCCTGTTGTCCTGTGATGCACTTGAAGTTGAGGGGCAAGAGGAAGCTGCTATCGAAGAGAGATCTTTAAAGTGTTCCACCTCATGTCGGTCTTTGTACATGTCTTTTATTTTCTGTTGATATTCACAGTGGTCCTTCACATATAAGGCTGCCATTCAAATGAAATAACTTCAAGTAAATGTTAAACTCCAGTAAAATGTATAGACCTTGCGAGCCACAATGACCATGCAACAGATGTTTTATGTTCAGGATTTCAGTTGTTTTATGTGAGCTCTTGCTAGGACAGTATGAACCAAGCAGACAACTTTTCCTTGCTTGAAAGCAATGGGGGAATAATAATTAACCCACAATTATACAAAAGAGTAGACAATGAGGTTGGCCAGTTGCTAACAAGGGAGATAATTCTATCACTCATATAATTCTCAGTGCCACCTATGTCATTAACTAACCATTGCATATTCATACCATGCTATTGTTAGTCAATGCTATAGGTGACAATTTCAGTCATATGAGAGCATATTTATCACCCTTTTTGATCATTGGCCAATCCTATTGTTGTTCAAGTTGACTTACCGTAAAAGGTGTTGCCATTTAAAAATAAAATATGCTGTAAATATATTGAAAGTTTATATCTTGTTTTTTTTAGGTGATAGTGATAGACAAGGGAACTATAGTAGAACAAGGTACTCATGAAGAACTGCTGGCTAAAAATGGGGTTTACAAAAAACTTGTTTTGAGGCAGTTAATGGCCGGTGCTGTGCCAACAGAGGATTCTACAAAGAATGGAGAGGACACAGAATTGCTTGTTGCTGGAGAAAATGTGGAAAATGAACAAAATGATGAGGACTCTGATGTAAACCCAATAGATCTTGATTAAAAATTATAATTTGTTTTCTATGGCATCCATAAATCCAGGATATCAGGCTTATTAAGCTAGTTTAAAATTATATTTTAAACTTCCTGTCTTAAATTTCGAAAAGTCATTTGAAACTAATGTTTTGTCCATGTCACTTAGTAACCAAACTACAGGTGACGATTTCATAAAATCCTGTGTTGCAATCCGAAATTGATGTCACTCTGAAATTAGATGAAATTATTTGTCTTAGTTTGTAGTATGTATAGGCTTGCTTCAGTAATTCAAGAAAGTGATGACTGTTTTAACTCATCAGTTGATTTTAACAAAATCTGAAGCCTCTTGTAAAATCTGACGCAGACGAGGTTGTGATTACATTGACAAGAATGTGAAGGTTTCTGGGGCCAGGGAAACTTTGGAAGCAGCCAATCTTTATTGCAATAACATTTTGCAGCTGATATTTGGATATTTTTATTGTTAGAACCGTACTTATTGTGTTTTATCTTTATCTAGAATAAAAACAGCTGTGATGATTTATTTCGGGAAAATATGATTTTGTCATATTGGGTGTGATTACATTACTGAATGCATTATTATTAATCAAATTCAGTTGATAATGTGATATATTTTATAACTGGAATGTAGAATATTTTCTACCAAAATACCTTGAAAAACAGTGTATGGAAAAATTATTGAATGATTGAAGGTTTCACGACAGTCACAGTGTGATTGTTTTCACAGAAATTTGTAACAAGCACCTGCTTTTTATTTAGACATAAATGTCTTTCGTCTTATTACATTGACATTATTACACCTTAAGTAATTTTCGTTAATAATAAGTTTATTTTATATAATCTCTCCAAAAAATAATTTTTTTCTGAATATTAATCACACCCTTTTTTGGTGATGCTGTCTTAACAGAATAAAAATGTCTGTCTAGAAAATACATGAAGTTGGACAAAATCTTTTACCAGATTATTTGGTGATTATTCTGCAAATATGACTGTGTCTCATCTGCAAGATACAGAAGAAATGTTGCATGAATATCCTATCTGCAGGCAGCTGGAGGGCACCTTCCTGTTGCCCACAGAGCTAAGGGGCAACACAGCCAATCTATTTGTCATGTCACTGCTGTGATTTTTCAGTGTTCTTTCTGTGTTGTCAGTAGTAGTTTCCTTCACACATTGAACTGAAGCCTGATTATTACTGAAACAATCTTGAGGTGGAATCCAGGGCCCAGTTGCTCGACCATTAAATCACCAATATCAGATTAGAGATAGACGTATAACCATAGCATGATGTCATCTAGTGGATTAAATTTAATAGCATTATGAGCAATGGGGCCCTGGTTAAAAATTACCCTGAGATCACTTGAAACTAAACCGCTACCATTTAACATACTTAATGTATGGTATGGAATTATCATTTGTTCACATTTTAAAGTCTCTTCAAGGGGACAAATACCTTCCTATGACCACTGATAGTAGTCATTTTAAGCTTGGCTACTGATGCTCGTAACAATAACACGACACCCTTAAACTCCCACAGCATTTAACTGCCAAATAAGTGGCCACTTTGACTAAATTATCTTCAAACAATTTTTATTTATTAGGTTTGCGAGGTGTGATAGGCATTTAGAAGCTGTGCTTTCATGTATTAATTATACGAGGTACCGTTTTAATTTATTATAAATGAAAACTTTCTATTGTGTCTTATATTGTTACCATTCGTGGCTATTTTATAAAATATTTAAAGGAGTCATCACATAAAAACTAATAAAAAGGTATTTGAAAATCTGGTCATTACAGCTTGGTTTGTCACTACAGAGGTTAAGTAGCTGACACACTGTTCTACTTCTTGAAACAAAGGAAAAAACATAGGGAAAAAATCATTTGAAGGTTATAAGCCAGAGATCAAACACACACTAGCCAGATATCCAACCGGCTGCCATTGTCATGTGACTCAAAAAGCTAATTTATAGTTACCTCACAAATACCACAGTTCAGGACATAGTAATTAAAGTTTTAAGTTAATTTAGCAAGAGATATGTTTGTGTATATACTTGTCGGGTATTAGTTTTGTTTAACAACATATCAAGGGCTTAAAACCAGACCAACCCATATCCATTTTTATCATGTTTTTTTTTACCTACCCAGGGGTCAATGAGAAAAAAAGACCCCAGCATTAGCTTTTAACAAAGTTTTATTAACAAAAGTCTTAAAGATGACTTTTAATTATAAAATTTATTATGTTAAATGTGTCTTACCTTTTAATAGGCAATATAAAATAGACCAAAAATTAAAAGTACTTTATATCATGATTTTTCTCAAGATGTCATATTTAGACAATTACCAAATATAATGCAGAGATTTTATCTAACAGTTTTTACAACTAATGTAAAACAATTAATCTTATTATATATAATTCATATTTGTGTAAATTTTTACTCAGATGTTTTCAATTTATTGTTAATATTGTCCATGTAATCAGATTATTTATGTTTAATTCAGGTTTTTTTTTTTTAAATTTTTTCCAATGACCTTTACCTTGTCTCCTTCATTGTGATATGGATAGATTGTCCCTAAAATATGATTACTGTAGGATTTTGTCAAGGAGTTTTAGTGTACAGCATTTTTATGTTTTCATGTCGGGTAAAATAAGGAGCTTCCTGGTGCGGAGGAGCAACACTAAGCTGATGTTTTAACTGTTGATGTGCAGGCGTGTGCTGTTGGGAAGAACGATTAGAACAGGATTTCCCCATGGTTTATATGCAAATTCAATTCAGGATGACCTATTAATAGGTTTCCCAAATCATTTGGAGTCTTCATCTAAATTTGCATTTTTCATCTGAATTTTTTGCTACTGATTTTGACATCTGATAATGAATGAAGATAAAGCAATTTTGCTTTATTTTACACAAAGGCACATTTATGTATTTTTAAAAAATCCGCAAACCAAAGGGAAATGCAAATGTAAGGTTACCTCACAAAATTTTTAGACGACTGATTTTAAGGTTATGTCTGAAAAGATTACAGCACAGGCCTGGATGTGCAAACTCTTGTCTTATTGTGACCTGCATGATGTCTAGTGGCATCAGGGGGTGGTTTTCTTCACTGGTTTGACTGGTATGTCTCCACGCCAGTGATATAAACCCAAATATGGAGTAAAACACCAATCAAACCAAGGTCTGTGTACTGTTTATTGAATCAGGGCATGTTTGAGTTTTATCAACCAGGAATTCCATCAAAAATGGCTACACAGATTAATATCAGTCATTTTCTTATATACATGTACATGCACTTTTTAAGAAATATTTTAGACTTGACAAAAATTATGAAAAATTTGTATTAAAAGCTCTTATTGAAATTGAACCTCAATAAAATTTCCAATAAATCTTAGCTTAAAAAGGAATTACAGAATATTTGTCAGTTTTCAGCCTCCATTTGGCCCATCTATAAATCCCTGCAGGCATAGTCTTAGCTAGAGACCGTCACCCGTCCATTAGCCTTTTTCTGCAGACAGATTTCTAAAATTGGTGAAATAACAGGCAGAAATTTGAATTTTAACACGAGAAGGAGAGGGAAATAGAAAATTTTGACAGATAAAATTTCCCCAAAAAATGGATTTATGACGAGCAGATTTCCAAGCCTTGCTAAGACACTGCCTGCAGGTTAACATGTTAAGACATGTTCATGAAATACATTGTTGATCAGGGAATATTGTTTGTAATTTGTATTCAATGGGCTTATCAAGGCCAGTACTTATGAATCAACTAAAACTTACTTTAGGTTTGGTTTGTTAAGAATCAGAATTATCTTGTGTTTGTAGAAATGTAATCTTTTAGTTACTTGATGTGAACATGGGATATTTCTGCTTTTTTCTCTCACTTTATATCAGTGTATTAGCTTAGATTTAGGACATTACATAAAATTTGTTTAAAAATTGTCCACATGAAATTAGACATACAATCAAATACTATATTTGTTTTAAATTTGCAAATAGCAAATGTAACCACTATTTGAATTTTAGAAAAGTTGATTTTTCTTATTTTATACACTTTTGTTTATCATATTTCACAAATAATTCATTGTAATTTTGCATATTTATTTATGAAATATATATCCATTACAATTCATTTGTGTTATTTATATTTTACTAGCGGTCAAAAATAATCAAGGTTACAAACAAATTATGCAGTGAAAAACAGCAAATGTACACAATAAAGTTTTGTTGAACTGATGCCCAGCTTTTTAATTTACATGAAAATAAAACAAATGTTGCAAAGAAAGTTCAACATACATTTTACATCTGCACCAACATTTATGTAGCCACATTCCTAAAATTAATCAGGTCCAAAACTTACTTATTTTATTTTTATGTACTGTTGAACAGAAGTGTTCACAGGATCGACTCTATCAGTCGACCCTCCCTTATATGAGTAAGTCACATGATGTGGCTCTGGCAATCACTGGGGAGGTTTCTTCCCTGTTTCCCACCATAATTAGTGACGGAACAGTATGAAGTGGACAATCCATTGTCATATAAGTGAAATACCCTTGACTGAACCTTGAGTGTGACGTTAAACCCCAATCAAACCTAAAATGAATCCACATATAGAGCTTATTGCTTGAGTGTAGTGTCTTACATCAATTAAGGCAGTTGGTAGGGCGCTTCCTGTTTGTTTGGGGGTCTCTATTAGTATATCCTCACTCATGGACAGACGGTAGGGCGCTTCCTGTTTCTTTGGGGGTCTCTATTAGTATATCCTCACTCATGGGCAGATGGTAGGGCGCTTCCTGTTTCTTTGGGGGTCTCTATTAGTCTATCCTCACTCACGGACAGACGGTAGGGCACTTCCTGTTTCTTTGGGGGTCTCTATTAGACTATCCTCACTCACGGGCAGACTGTAGTGCACTTCCTGTTTCTTTGGGGGTCTCTATTAGTCTATCCTCACTCATGGACAGACGGTAGGGCACTTCCTGTTTCTTTGGGGGTCTCTATTAGTTTATCCTACCATGTATCCATGTATGTACATAAAACCATAACTGAATAATTGGTGTGCAAAGTCTGTAATATTGATGAGAAGTCTGCCAAGTATTTGACAAATGAACTGGCTGTTTTACCTAGTGGGGCAAGAATTTAGCTTACATGTATTAATATCAGGATGTAGGCTTTTTATTGTACAATCTTTCAATACAACAATAAAGACGAGCCTCTGATTGACCCCTCTGTTGTCGCACATATAACACACTACAGATATGTATAATATTTTATAGGAATTCCCAAAAAACAAAATGTCGGAGTTCCTTGGACTTTTAAACACCTGAGTTAATTAGTTTAGTTGTTTTCTCTCTACTCTAGAATCTATCATGTGACTCTGAGATTGTAAGACATACCATGAATTCCTAATTCTGGGTTAGTGTTTTTATACTTAACCTAACCATAACCCTCAGACTAACACTGAGGTCATATCTTACAGGATGGACCCATTTAATGTAACTCCAACTTAACAAATCCCCCTGGCAAAGAGTTTCTTCTAGATCCAAGGCTTTCCTGTCAATTCATACCCAAACCAAGTAGTACCGAGTCTCTCATACACTATTAAATACAACAATGTGGAAGTCTGTATGTATGTTTTTATCTCTGAAAAACCTAATTTGTAGGCTGGTTAATTCTTCACCCATTCTGAATATCTTGTTGCCTACAATTCTATGCGACTAAACTGTCACATGGCCTTCTCTCCCAGCCTTGGCATTTATTCTTCTTGCCACCCTTCCATGTCAATGTTCGTCCTTGTTGCCATCATGAAAATGCTCCAAGTCTCAGGTGACCAAGTAGCAGATTCCATTAAATAAGCAGTTTCTGCTGGGGCTTAAGATTTTAGTTTGTAAAAGACTTCAGCGATCTGCTCAGCTAGGCCATCAACACTCTTCAAGGCTTTATGTAGGCCTACCTTGTCTCTTTTCATAACTGCTGTCTAAAATGAATAAAATAAATTAATTAAATACATACAGAACAAGATCATGAATTGTTTTAAGAAAAAATAATAGAATCTCGGGCTCAATTCATGATGTTTACAAAATTATTTACCTGCAGACCAAGTTCTTGAATTTGGTGCCAGAAGGCTTGTGTCCAGTGAAATGAACAACCTTGGATTTCAACCTCTGGTAAAACTCAAGAAATGGCACACCACATTCCTATTGCACAATCCACTACCCGTTTCTAAGCGATGGATGGCAAATGGTTCTGTGACCATTTTAAAAGTACCAGCCATATACCAAGTTTTCGCTTTTGCTAGGTATGACACCTGTTAGTTGCTTGCAAAGATGAGATGCCGGGCTCACTCTGATTTAAGATCATTTATTAGGAAGTTGTCCAGTACAAAGTCTTCAGAAAGCTGAAAAGTTAGATGAGAAAAATAATTAATCTGATCGCATTTTTAAATTGCTTTGGCTGTAGTGAAAAAAAGTGATTTGAAATTAATAATCTGATTGCAGTAACTTCTCACTTCAAATTTAGGTCCCTTTGGTTCCTCAGGTCGCATAACTAGCTGAGAAAATCAGCTCTATCAACTTATTTATCATATTGCCATTACCCTTGTCGTAATGTTTGCAAGAGAAATGTGCCAATTATTAAAAGGAGCAAACATATAAGCCCAATGTTAGGACTAAAGTTGAACATGGCCAAAAGAAAATCAGGAAGGTAAGACGTCATTTAGGGCTAGTTCTAGCCTAGCATAATGAATAGGGCTAATTCCTAAGATGGAGGAATTAGCCCTATACATTGTGCTAGGCTACTGTAGCCTAGGCCTAGCCACAGGCACACGACACAATGTTGTGGTCGCTATAAGAGTAAAGAGGGAGAAGGTAAGAAACGCAAAGTTTCGAAAAACCGCCAAAATAAATATTTAAAACGAAATCCAGCTTATTTACTATA
>JARFOD010084893.1:0-18857 GCA_031763545.1 Mopalia muscosa | reverse complement strand
TGTCAGGAAATTTAAAGCCAGAAAACGCGACACATGTCAATTGGAAGTCTAAAACGAGGCTTATTTCAGTCGACCAATCGTAGCTGTGCTCCAAGTCTCGGTTAACCAAATCGTGGTACGGACCTCGAGCAATGGTATTAATGTGTTTTCAGGTAAATTTGCTAAGTGAAAACAACGTTGAACTGCATTACACAAGTAATATTTTGACGGCTGGTCCTCGTTATTGAAAGGATCGAACTAATGTGTTTCGTACGGATTGAAATCTGTATATATCAGACATCTCCTTGTCACCAAAACACTGGTATTAAGCCGCTTTTTTATCGTTTAAGATCAATAGGCTTTACATGGACAGGTAAAATCTCAGTCACATTAACATTTCTTAGCCAATGAGCACACCTGATGGTGAGGACAGCACTTAGAGTGTGACAAAGAAACATCTTTATAACTTTGTGGATTTTCTTTTTGGCGTGAACACAATTATTGTTACCTCAGCATGTGAGCTTGGAATAACAAAAAAGCGTTCTCAAAGATATAAACAATTGGATTAATGGAAAACGCATTTTCTCGTTCATAGAGATTCTTGCGTTAGCAAGAAAACAGACAATTTTCTATATATTGGACGCATACACTCTTAAACGTTCATTTTCATCAAGTGGATTTAATCAAATCGCTGAGAATGAGTCGGTCATTCAAAGACAAAGTCGTTATCATCACAGGTACTGTGCTGTTTTATCTTTCTAGTTTCTCTCTTATACGATTATCTATTATCCACTTTTATTTCATATATATATGCCGCCTAATGCGGAGTTCTGTTTTTCTTATTGTATCACGGCAACATGAATAGCACTAAGATGAAAACAATAACTTAACATACATGTTAAAACTTGAATTAACCCGACAAAGATATGGAAATTAAATTAAAAGTTTAAGTCATATATACTAAGAATAATCTTTTATTTCAAAATAGCAGCATATACGGCGAAGTTAATGTATATATGTAGGCCTTTCTAAGAATATTGTTTAGCCGTACTATGGTTTTAACCTTGCATAGTTGTCGTATAGTTGTCGGAATTACAAACTGGTTATCGGAACACTTTATTCAAGTATGAAAACCAAACATGCTTTTGTGATGAATTTCGCTAAATGAAGGCCACATCAATCATAACAAACATGTAACTCGCGCTATGGTCCCTTCTGTATCACCGTAACCAACGGAATAAGATAGTGTACAGTAAAGGTATCTAACAAAAAAGACGTTGTTGTATATAATATTTATATATATCAAAGTACATCTGCAAGTAAATAAGTACAACTGTGTATTTGTGTGTATGTCTCATCTGGGATTAGTAAAGAGGGGTAAGAAATATCGCTTCCCTTCGAATCAGCTATCCGTGAATGTGTTACTCGGCTAGCATATTCGTACGACAGCCGTACATTGCTCCATTCTATCGAGTAACAGAGATTAAACAATTAATAGTGAGCCTTAGAAAGGTAAGCAGCTTATTCACTCCTGATATACCAATGAAAGGTCGGTCAATATGGGTTGTTAAGATCAATTTAAAGGCTATGAACCCACACCGATCATGTTTATGGGAAATAAACTCGCACTAGCCGAGTAACACATTCACAGATCGCTGATTCGAAGGGAATCGATGGTTCTAATCCTTCTATACCAATCCCAGGTCTGATTCTTATTAAAGATCTCATCTTAGAAGAACTGATCTTTAATAATTCGTAGAAGGTTCAACCCCAATCAAACACACCCTTTAATAATTCACTATAGGACACGACACAGATACGCTTCATTCTGATCGAATTCCGATTAAATCTTTCTACATTTATCCAATTGAAAAACAAAACGTTAATACTTTATCCGTGAATATCTTAATTTGCCGTTGTCTATTGCATATGATAGAGAAAATTAATATATATCGCATGTTATTCCGCCCGTGTGACGCAACTCTCATTACAATGTATGGCCAAGATGTCCACATGATGTCACTAATTGAACAAAGGTTGTCTTGACACGATATTAAATTAATATGTACGGGTATGCTGTTTTTGCGACCGACCAACTATAAAAGGACTATTTTTATACACATAATAGAAGTAAAGGTATTTTAAACACAGCTGCATTGCAACCTTCTATCTTAACATCTAATTAGGCTTACTATCAGCTATCAATTGTTTACTCAAGCTGTAAGTAATATATCACCATCTAATAAGCAGGAAATGTTCAGTTTTGTATGGTATGAAAATCCTGTTTAAAGAGTGATATAAAGAAATGTGTCTAGTATACCCCATAAGAGTTCATTGGGTTGAATTTGACTTATATTTGTTAACAAAATGGGTATTTCAGTTATGTCGGAGCCTCGGCCGTGCCTTAGCGGTTACAGTATATGCGCATATTAATCCCTTTTCGGAGTACCGTTCACGGGATCGAGACACAAGATTTGGCTCGGGTTTCGAGTTTTCTATCGTAATTATGGAAGAAACAGTATGAAGTGGACAATCCGTCGTCATATAAGTGAAATACCCTAGAGCACGACGTTGAACACCAATCAAACAAACAACACAATCAGCTATGTGGACGGAATATTTATTTTGTCAATGTGCCTAACATGACGGAAAGCTGAGAGGTCACTCCACCATCTCCTCTCCCCAATCACTCCATATGAATACCTTGTTTACTTGAGCGTCACTACTTTCGCTTGCATGCCTTATCAAAATTTAAAACCTGTGCCAGTGCAAATCTTAAACCCGAGGAGTTTATCGAGGGTCCAACGCGCCAGAGTTGAAGGGCTTGTTTGTTTGATTGTGGTTTAACTCCGTACTTTAGGAAGTTATTTCACTCATATGAAGACTTGTCAGTCCAGATGGTTGAGGAAACCACCACCCGACTCCATTCGGGCAACAAATAAAGACATCATAGGGTAATTTATCTCTGGGAGCACCAGGGCAATCAAAAGTTCCGTTTGACCGCCGCCCGTCTTGACATAATAACGTTAATATGACGAATACAACGACTGGAATTAACGAACACCAAACAGTAGACAGGCAGAAACCTTATAACGTTTAAAAGACTTGTCTTATTATTTTCACGATTCCATATTTATCATAACTCATCTACAATGTCCACGAATCTCCAAGGTTGGTCTGATGTTACTGGGAACAATCGTGCAACCACTGTTGCTGTGTGCTTTTGATTTTACGTTATTCATTGGCGAAGTTATCAAGATTGGTCTGTCAGCCCAGTGGGATGGGGGTACTGCAGTAACAAGTTTCGGTCAGAAAATGTAGGATAGCACAACCGATTTGGTCTTATACGGGTTATGGACAATCTTAACAGGGTGCGACAAAAACGAAGGGGCCAAATGACTGTTTTTTTCGTTCTTTAATATACCTAATAAAGTGTGCAAAATTTCGTTGAAAAAACATATACCACCAAATTACGACTGTTCCGGAAGATCATTTTTGGCACATAACAAACAAATGGCTGCGCCCAATCGCCACTTACAGAGTGAAACTTTCTCTGATTATTATCTTTATGGTTTTGCAATTCTTCATTTTACGTAGCTGCAAAGCACAATCTGTTCACTGGTATACGCTTGATATTTTTCTTTTTCTTCCACTTTAAGTAAATTCATAGTTAATATCGTATTTTAATACACAAGTTCTTATGAGGGTTGCTTACCTGAATCGATGACACGTGACGGCATTATAGTCATTTAAAGGTAAAATGAATTATTAAAAGAATTATAAAAGATTTCTTTAACAGTCCGAGCTCCTAGAAAACAACAGACACTACTGTGATGAGCTTAATTCAAATAGCTATGTGAATATGTTTTTAACGATAAAATGTAAACAGTTTTTCATTGCATTTCCTCCGATTGAATACAACAAATATTGTTTTTCCTTTACAAAAAAGTGTGAATTTGTATATAGTTGTAAACCCTTTATATAGAGAAGGAGTTGTGGAACAGTTGTATAGAGTAGGAGTTGTGAAACATTTATATAGAGAAGGAGTTGTGGAACAGTTTTATAGAGTAGGAGTTGTGAAACATTTATATAGAGAAGGAGTTGTGGAACAGTTATATAGAGAAGGAGTTGTGGGACTGTTATATAGAGTAGGAGTTGTGAAACATTTATATAGGGTAGGAGTTGTGACACATTTATATACAGCAGGAGTTGTGAAACATTTATATAGAGAAGGAGTTGTGGAACAGTTATATAGAGAAGGAGTTGTGGAATATTTATATAGAGAAGGAGTTGTGGGACGGTTATATAGAGTAGGAGTTGTGAAACATTTATATAGAGTAGAAGTTGTGACACATTTATATAGAGTAGGAGTTGTGACACATTTATATAGAGTAGCAGTTGTGACACATTTATAAAGAGAAGGAGTTGTGGAACAGTTATATAGAGAAGGAGTTGTGGAACAGTTATATAGAGAAGGAGTTGTGGAACAGTTCTATAGAGAAAGAGTTGTGACACATTTATATAGAGTAGGCGTTGTGACACATTTATATAGAGTAGGAGTTGTGACACATTTATTTAGAGAAGGAGTTGTGGAACAGTTATATAGAGAAGGGGTTGTGGAACAGTTATATAGAGTAGGAGTTGTTACACATTTATATAGATAAGGAGTTGTGGAACAGTTATATAGAGTAGGAATTGTGACACATTTATATAGAGAAGGAGTTGTGGAACAGTTGTTAAAGATTTATATAGAGTAGGAGTTGTGACACATTCATATAGAGTAGGAGTTGTGACATATTTATATAGGGTAGGGGTTGTTAAAAAATCTTTATTTTGTAGGAGTTGTGAAACCTTTATACATAGTGAGGGTTGGGAAACCTTTATATAGAGTGGGAGTTGTGAAACATTTATATGGAGTAGGAGTTGTGTAATATTAATATAGATTAGGAGTTGTGACACATTTATATTTATAAATGACACATTTATATTGTGTAGGAGTTGTAAACCCTTTATATAGACACATTTATATTGTGTAGGAGTTGTGACACATTTATATAGAGTAGGAGTTGTGGAACATATATATATAGTAGGAGTTGTGACACATTTATATAGAGTAGGAGTTGTGACACATTTATATAGAGAAGGAGTTGTGACACATTTATATTGTGTAGGAGTTGTGACACATTATATGGAGTAGGAGTTGTGTAACATTTATATATAGTAGGAGTTGTGACACATTTATATAGAGTAGGAGTTGTGACACATTTATATAGAGTAGGAGTTGTGGAACATATATATATAGTAGGAGTTGTGACATATTTATATAGAGTAGGAGTTGTGACACATTTATATAGAGTAGGAGTTGTGGAACATATATATTGAGAGTTGTAAAACATTTTCATAAAGATAAACTGAGAGCTGTGGAAACACTTATAGTGAGAGCGGTCAAACATTTATAGGCCTATAAAGATAAAGTCCGAACTGCTTAACATCGCATTATAGTCATACACCTATTTACTATTGGTCATCTAATGTCAGAAAGAGTTATTCCCTATTATAAAACGAGTCGATTTCATGGTTATCAAAGATGTCTCTTGTATGAAATGCTCCACTGTTCCCATCCACAATGAGTGGTTGTGTCCGTATTAGAAGGGATGACAGAGTTCGTATACCTAATTAATATTCTAGTGTCTATATGGAAATTTGACTTTCATAATATGGCATAAAATGTAGAGAACTACTGTAGTCTATATACTTATTTGAGGCGGGTTGTAGGCCTGAGATTAATTACAAGTATGGTGACTTAGTTGACTGTTAACAATCGTGTTTTCGCGAGAGTTTCTATAATGGACGTGACCAAGACAACTCTTGTACACTGTGGGCGGCGACGTTTGCCAAAGACCAGCAAATAAAAGACGTGGACCCAAACTGGCCCGGGTGTTAATGTCGCGACGATTATATTTTAGAATGAACTGTTGAACTATTTAACGTCGTTCAATCACCGCACGCGGTCAGACGGACCGTCAGCGCGATCGTTACTGTTTCCATGGAATACGGGCGAGATCGTTTGTATTTCCGTGGAAAACGGCGAGGTGGTTTGTGTTTCCGTGGAATACGACTAGTTCGTTTGTGTAGCCGTGGAAAACGGCGAGGTCGTTGGTGTAGCCATGGAATACGGCGCGGTCGTTTTTGTTTCCGTGGAATACGGCGAGGTCGTTTGTGTATCCGTGGAATACGGCGAGGTCGTATGTGTAGCCGTGGAATACGGCGAGGTCGTTTGTGTATCCGTGGAATACGGCGAGATTTTATATCCATGGAATACAGCGAGATCGTTTGTGTATCTGTAGAATACGACGAGGTCGTTTGTGTATCTGTAGAATACGACGAGGTCGTTTGTGTATCTGTAGCATACGACGAGGTCGTTTGTGTATCTGTGAAATACGGCGAGATCGTTTGTGTATCTGTGGAAAACGAGTAGATAACACAATATTCATTTAAACTACTGAACTAATCAAAGGTTACTTTTGGACAGGATCAAGCTCTGGTATAGGTGCCCATGCTGCTATATACTTTGCCTATAATTACGCCAATGTTGTTTTGACTGGACGAAATGTAGAGCGACTTAATGAAGTTTTCAAAAAGTGCAAGGAATCCGGTGTGCCACGGGAAAGGGTAAGCCTATTCGTTTATCTTATACTCAAAGTGGTGTTTAATACTGTACTCTTTTCGATTTATCATTATACGATATCTAACAAGCACAAAACCTAAGACCGTTGATTCTGTCGTCTTGGCGGGGGATTAGAGAGAACTTCCAGATGCTCTCTTGTCTGCAAAATATAACACAAACATATATACTTGTACGCTTCAGTGTGAATGTAGATCTTGTCTTCCACGTGCTGTGTCTTGTATCTTTGTCTTGTATCTTATCGCAAAACGTATACTTTACGTGCTGTACTTGACACAACCATGGCTGTTAACAATCAAATGTAGCACATGAAATTTCGGTATTTGTTCGAGCGAATTAATTTTGTCCATAAATCGATATTTAGTGTAACCTTATTGTCTGTTTCGTTATTTTTTTATGGTGGATAATAATATGGTATTAAATGAGGCATGTGTAATGCGATATTGTGTCGAACCACACGAATTAATTACAGCGTGACATGCATGGGCGGTGATTATCTTTGTTTTTATTTTACTATTTCGAACTAACTCGAGTCGTCTGTGCTAGAGTAAATAAATAAAATTAATGAACGAATGAATTAAATAATTAATTAAATCCATTCATTCATTCCTCCATCCATTCATTCATTCATTCATTCATTCGTTCATTCATTTATTCATTCATTTATTCATTCATTCATTCACACATTCATTTATTCATTCATTCATATTACGTAAATTCATTCATTCATTCACATTAAGTAAATTCATTCATTCATTCATTCATTCATTCATTCATTCATTCATTCATTCATTCATTCATTCATCCATTCATTCATTCATTCATTCATTCACATATTCATCCATTCATTCATTCATTCATTCACATATTCATCAATTCATTCATTCATTCATTCATTCATTCACATATTCATCCATTCATTCATTCATCCATTCATTCACATATTCATCCATTCATTCATTCATTCATTCATTCATTCATTCATTCACATATTCATCAATTCATTCATCCATTCATTCATTCATAGTAAGTAAATAAATAAGTAACAAAGTTATTTCAAGTGTAATTCAAAATAAACGACCCTGTGGCCATTCGATAATCGATTTAGTGTATGTTTCCCTCAGTGATTTTATAATTATCTTGTGATGTAGAAATTGCCAATTGCCTGGCCTAATCCTGGAGATCTGTCAGAATTGATGAAAGTTTTATTTATTGAGATACAATATTAATAATTCAAAAGTATATATTCTAAACACATAGATGACTATAGGCCCTTCTTCAAACTGCTGATCTCCTGTTTTTTTTTCTTCTCCAACAACAGCTGCTCGTGATACAAGCTGATATCACACGACGAACTGAACTGGCGAGAATAGTGGATGAAACCATTAAACGATTCGGCAGAATTGATATCTTAGTGAGTCCAACTAACATCTTATAGCTTTTGTTTTTTCCTATTTTGAATTAAAGAATATAAATCATAAAATGGAGATTAAAAAACAAATAGTAAATAGACTCGTGTCGGAAAATAGTTATTTGTTTAATACCCTATAGCACCCCTTCTCCCTTTTCCCTAAAGTATGCCAAAAAAGTGTTGGCCTGGTGATTTTTAATATGAACAAGCCCTATCCAAGTTTATATTCCAACCACCTACCCGCCTCCATTTTTTTTTAAATCAACCAATCACTTATTAAAACAGTGATCAGTCAATCAATATGACGGTTAGTCTGCTAATGATTCGATTTAAACAAATCGGTCAGTACGCCCGTCAATCAACCAGTCAATAATCAATCAATTAAACAATCAATCAAGAAATCAATCAACGAGCCAGTCAGTCAGTCTGTCCATCAATAATTCAATCAACCAACCAACCAATAAGTCAATGAGCCGCTCCGTCAACCAATAAATGAACCAGTCAACAATCAATCAATTAATTGACAATTTTTTCTTCAGGTGAATAACGCAGGTGTTGGTAAGTTCGGTGGACTGATGCAGACAACAGCTGACGATTTTGATAAAATTATGGAATGTAACGTGAAGTCTGTCGTCAACCTGACTAAACTAGCAACTCCCCATCTCATCAAAACTAAAGGTAAACAACTCCCCACCTCATCAAAACTAAAGGTAAACAACTCCCCATCTCATCAAAACTAAAGGTAAACAACTCCCCATCTCATCAAAACTAAAGGTAAACAATTCACCGTGTTTTGAGGCTTCGGTCAACGATCTATGGAAGATCGTTCATTTCGTTACTTAATTTTACTCTAATTATTGAATATGTCGTACTCACTTACATGACGATGGAATGTCTACTTCATGCACACTGTTCCTTGTTGCTGCCATATAAGTGAATCAGTCAGTAAATCAGAAACGTGGTAATTCTATGTTATCTCAATTTACAGATGGCGATGTTAGATTCTTTGGGAGATGGTCTACCAGTATTCAAATACAATATATATGCGTTACGGTATTTCCCTTTTTTATTTTGCAGGAAACATAGTTAATGTATCCGGATTGATGGGTTCAGTTTCGGTAAGTGTTTCGATAAGGAGTCAATCTAACCATGAGTTGTTGTTTCCACCTGTGTAAACTTTAGTAAGTGAACGTGCATGTAAGCTAGTTTCTGAACAAAATAAATAATCGATGTCTTCATTACCATAATCTGTCATGTCGTACTTACATACCCCTGGTGGCTAGACGAATTTGTTTTTATTATATTATTTATTTTAATTTCATTAAGTCTAGTCTATAATAATCCTCTGCTGATTTGACAGTCGCTGTAGTATCGCTTCAGATGTTTTAACAATGGCCGAAATACATTTGAAAGACACACTGTATAATGAATCTACACTACTCGGAGCACTTTCAGTTGATCTTTTATGCTGAATGGTAAGGCCAACAGCTTATGTGTCCTTTCGATTCAATCAAAGTTTGCTTGTTCCAGACTTCTGGCAAAGTTGTGTGTAGATCTGTGCTTACGTGATTATCTCACATTATTTTTAACAGGTACCCGCGGCTCTGGTATATTCAATGTCCAAAGCAGCTGTGAATCAATTCACAAAATGTGTAGCCCTAGGTGCGTAACATAAAACTTCTTACTTATGTCAATCTGTTAAACTTTATTCACGATTATTTAAACAAATAACTTTTATAACTTTTTTTTATCCATACCATCTCGACATATTGTACGTTGCATGTATATAAAGAAACATTTTAAACCAAACTAGTATATAAACAATATGTAAATGTCTAGTGTTGAAATGAGAGTATTTAATTGCCATTGCCGTTCCTGCATTACTTGTTGGTAATTCGGGGGTTTCCCAAATTAAATCCGTGCGAAAGAAACATGGACAAGCATGTTAAATATCAAACACACACGCAATCGAAACAAGAGATCGTACAAGTATGAATGTAATCTGCTTTTCAATGTTAATCATACAGCCTAATAATCGAAATTGGCCACCTTTTAAGATTGCCTGCTTTTTATGCTTCAGAATTGGCGCCCCAAGGAGTACGTGTAAACGCAATATGGTAGGTCCTCTTCAACTGGACTCGTGGAATTCCCCCCAGCATCCACAACAGTCCCTTGCTCCACAATTATCTCTGGGAATGGTACAATATATGTTGATGAGGTGTTTGGGACAGGAAAAGGGTAGTTGTCGATAGGGTCAATAGGTTTGTTGAGTGATTGAAGAGGGGAAAGGCTGCTTGCTTCCACACTTAGGCTCTGTCCATTTCAAAAAGGATTTAAATATCTTCTGTACTTTCACTTGACAGTAGCTAAATAAAGAAAATAAACCTTACGTTTTTACCTACGTTTTCTTTCATAACAACGCATGAGTGTTAATTCCGTATGAAACAAAATAAAATTAAATAAAATACTTTGTGATCACGAAAAGAGCCTTTGTTCCCTGACGCAATTGGTTCTAATGCCATTAATATTGTGGGGTTTTTTTTTGTGTATTAATGTATCAGGGTAGTTTTCTTTATCCATTTAGCTGACACGCCTTCAAATGAGAAAAATAACCGGAAGTATGAGGTTAAAGCCCAACCATCACACAAATATTCTTTTCATACCCTTATTAATCATTCTTTCGTAAATACAGACTTTAAAGAAGGAAAATACGAATTTTAAAGAAGGAAAATACGGACTTTAAAAAAGGAAAATACGAATTTTAAAGAAGCAAAATAACCAATAAAAACAATAACACTCTTAAAGCTTTTGCATATTTCAACATTTCTTTTTGACGAAAGTTTATTTCCAATGGGAAGTTGAATATCAATTAGGTTTTCATGCTTCCCTGGAACAAAGGAAAATGGAGAAAACGCAGTGCTATCTGCGATCCTGTTCATGACAGTATATCACAAAAAGAGCAATAAGTCTTAAGAAAGGATGGGCGGACTTAACAACAACACTTATAAGCATAGGGCTAGAAGTCATACTTGTATTCAGCTCTCTTCTGTTTAATGTATTTATATTTTCAGTCCCTCTTACGTTGAAGAAACTAGAATCATCGAAAGTTCCATGGCTAACATCATTGACTTCGATTCGGTGAGAACATTTCTATCGTATATTTTATAATAAAAGGATTGACAAGATTTTTTTGTAAAAACGCTGAAAGCCAAACCCTGATTGATGTCATGTAGCTAAACATAGAAATATATAAAATTTGAAAAGAAGATTCTCAAAGCGAATGGCATTATTATCAATTAATGATAGCCAATGTTATAAGCCTACAAACGTGTTACATGTAAAGGCGTCAGTCCTCATTGGCTGTTAATAGGCCTATACAACATCGTTTTATGAACCAATAAAATTCAATGGTTTAAATTGAGTTTTAATTCATGTGATGTGAACGAAGTTATTGAGACTTCAACACAGATTGCTTCATTTATTTTATTTTATTTTTTTTCAATGAAACAGTTAAGTAGTTAGTGATATACTCTACTATATTTAATCTCTCAGCTTAATGGTTATCTGTCACAGTGTGAAGATTTTAGGACTTATTAATTTTCTCATAACTCAAACTATCGTTATATTCTTGACGAAGGTAAAGAGAAGGGGGTAATCCCGATAAAAACCTTATATATAACAGGTTTATTTGCAAATTTGAGAACCGTCATAATTTGCCATTTCATAACTTCATAAATTGTCACATAACTTCGGAGCCATCGAACTGGCATCAAACAAAACATTGTTTATTGCGGAACTCCGAGATATAGAAGTACATTTTTAGAAGTCCTACCACGGCTCTGTACATAACAGTATGGCTGATTATAACGTATCGTTTCTATCTTACATTTCAGTTTAACCATTCCAAGGAGCGCCAACATCCTTTAGGACGTAACGTACGCATGGAGGACTGCACCAAAGCTATAGCATTCTTGGCGTCAGAGGATTCAGCGTTCATCACAGGAACGTTGTTGGACATTGACGGCGGACGTCACTGTACTGACGTTTCTTACGCTGGACTCGTCGTCTATCCGTCATCCGAGAGATAGACGCGCCGTTGTATAAAATACGATTCATTGTGGAATATATTTTTCTTTTTCTCCATGTATTTAACCATGCTATAATTCACATCTGTTCTCAATATAAGTCCAGTTCTATGCACAATCTATGGTCAGGTTGAAGTTTTCTTTGAATAGACAATTTAGTTATATTATATACATGAAGCTGTCGTTCATTGGTTATCTAGCACAATATATGTAACTATATTATTTTTCTTCTAATCACATGTTTAATGCATATTTCGAATAAATGAAGGCAGAAAAATGTGCTTGCCTCCTCCGAGATTCGAACCCGTGACCTTCGAGTTCAGTGTTAGGCGGGCTGGCCTACTTCGATGTACCTACCGCTCATGGGTTCTTCCGCCTGCTAACCTCCTGCAGGTATACGAATATGTTTCACCATGTGGAGTGGTTTTTACCAGGTTTCCCCCAGTTTGCTACCGTATTTAAGCAAGGCAAAATGTGAAGTGGTCTGCGTACTCATATAATTTAAATGCCAATAAGTAAGACTTTAATCAAACAAATGCGTCAGACACATCTCAGTTGTTAAGTTTTCTCCTGCGTATTTTGACAGATTACATTGAATATATACGGCGCTGAAGTCGAAAAGTTACACCACTTTCAAGATTTGTCTAGATAAGTGACCCGATATGCAAAGAGTTAATAGCGGTCTATCCAGGCTTGTCCATTCTAGAACCCGATAACCCAATATATATCAAAATAATATACCCCAATGTTCTAAGAACGATCAAGATATACAGCAGGGTCTAATAAGATTTGACCAACTCTGTAACCAGAACGATCGATATACAGCAGGGTCTACCAAGACTTGACCAACTCTGCAACCAGAAAAACCAAGATATACAGCAGGGTCTACCAAGACTTGACCAACTCTGCGACCAGAACGATCAAGATATACAGCAGGGTCTACCAAGACTTCACCAAATATGCAACCAGAACGATCAAGATATACAGCAGGGTCTACCAAGACTTGACCAACTCTGCAACCAGAACGATCAAGATATACAGCAGGGTCTACCAAGACTTGACCAACACAGCAGGTTCTACCAAGACTTGACCAACTCTGTAACCAGAACGGACAACAGCCACATTCAATATAGTTCGGACGCAAAACTGTGCTAACATTCCGACGGGTACTTCATTAGAACACTGCACGATATTGGGACCAAATCGATAAGAGGTCTGCGGCTTTTTGGTAGGCGAATCCGCATATACTTATCGTGCCTTCTTCTATTTATAGCTCCGTGGTTCATCGAAGTATGATAAACTCTGCCGGCCAGTACCGGTATGATAAACTCTGCCGGCCAGTACGGCTCACTAACAAAAAACGCATGCTGTGCTAAAGAAAATTGAAAGGCCAGTGGGCGTGGCCAAGTTTCTTTGATATCCTACATGTACGTGTCCGCCACCCAGCAGATCTTAATAGTTTTAGTGTAGCGGGTTTTAACGGAAGTGACATTGTAATATGCGCATTTGTTTTCAGTCAATTTGCAGCAATAAGAAATATGCGCGTTTAGATGTTAACCATGCTCCTGGCCAGGTCCGATAATTTTTCGATAAACGATATCACATATATCGTACTTCAAACATGAGGTGCCAATTTAAAAAAAATATTTTGTGTTGTGCTTTTTGGTTATTTCCGCCAATACAATGTTGATGAAAATTAACATAAATGTTGCTCGAAGTATGAAAAAAATTAAAATGTAATTGTTACGAGCGAACGATTACTGGTTTGAAAGATAAAAAAATGGCCTTCAATTTTCGAAAACTCCCTATTTAAAATATACACGAAATTTGGTCAAAAGTGGGAAATTTGCTATCTTTAAGGTATAAAAGAGAATATTTCCGCCAAACATGGGTCATCGAAATTTAGTTTGTATTGTAGACAAGTTCTTTGCCATTTTACAGTATGTAGTGAATTTTATGAACGGCTCTTCATCAAGTCGTAATTTGACCTTTTGTATGACCTACTTTTGCTTTTTTATCATCTCGCTGTATATAAGCGGCTATTTAGTCCCACACTTGACATAAGCTATTAACCCCCTGTGACCGTGTGACGTCAGAATTTGATCATATAATAATTATTTGGCAAATCATTAGAGTTACCGGTACCGATTAAGAATATTGAAGTGCGCCTCTTGGCTAGCATTCGTGCTGTTATTATACTCAGCTTAACTCATATAATAACCTCAACTAGTCCTTAACGAGGCGTGAATTGTGTATTATTATTATTATTGTATATCGAAATCAAAATCACATACAGTTTCGAAACAAAACTCTTGTCATTATTCCGCAAAACAACAACGTTCTCTGTCTGTATTTTTAAATTAGTAGCTTAGGTTGGCCATGCATCTCACTATCCAACATCAACACCACTTTGAAGTAATGAATATTTCTTTTCAATTATTTGTCTTCCGTTGATATAAATCGACATGGGGTACCTTTATTAACCAATTTTACTCCTCAGACCAATTAACCACCCAAACAAACACGCAATTAATCTATTGAACTTGGCCGTTCTTTACATTGGGTCTTAATTATTAATTAGCTTAATTTGCTTTACAATTGGGCTATAATTATAATTTATCAGTGACTAAATAGTTATCTATATTTACACTTTTAACATTACACACGTCTGCATGTGTTTTACCTGGCTTATGGTATCGTGCTGATAAAAGTCTAAGACAAACAAAAAAGTGAATGACGTTTTTTTTAGTTCTAATGATGTATTATGCGTTGAGGTAAAAAAAAAAAAAGCAATTTGAAAAAGAGGTAACAATTATTTTGCGTTTACGATGGTGTTTGGAGGTTATACAAATACTTTTTTTCGCATCCTGCTAAAGATTTTGTCTTCTTTTCATTTATACTTTGCTTCAAGGAGAAAATAACATATAATTAGGCTGAATTTGAATAAAACGAACCGTATAAACAAAGCTAATATAGGCCTAACAATTCATTCACTTTTCTATATCTGTCGATCGGACGCAGTCCTTTGATATTCTGTCCACTGATTAGGTCGCTGTATGTGGTCAATTAGGTGAACACAGTCTAGAGTTGAGTTTCATTTCTCGTCACGGCTGACGATCCCGAGTTCCCCCGGACTTTTCCGAAGGGCGGGTTAAGCTTTCACACCTGCGCTGCTAATCTCTCGACTCCAGCTGTGACGGAATCGAACATATGGAACTTTGATGTGGGTCACTTGTGCTTCCTTCTCTTTATAGCTCCATGCTCTACGATACAACAAGACCATGTTTTTTGCACAACTTTTATCTGCCGGTCTGTCGCATACGATCGGGCCCAAATATTGGCGGAAATCAATGCGCGGTGGCTTGGTATAGCGTACGAGATTTGTCTTAGTCTCGTCCACTATAGAAACTATCGCGAAAATACGATTGTCCCACTACAGTCACGTGTTTTTGTTTTGGAAATTCTTTTCAAACATTTTACATTTGACTAAAACCGTCGCCGTATTACCTCCACGCCATGCACAGGCCTACAACCCGTCTGAGTTGAAATGCTAAATGGTATTTGATCGTTACAACATGAAACTCCAACAAATAGATCGACTGAATTTGGGTATTATTTAAACTGTTCTTGATCATGTTATAACTTGATTTCGAGCACTGCTTTCTGTCATTATTTCCCAACGATCTAAGACTCCTTATGTCTTTGAATGGGCTTATTTCATTGGTCGGTGGATTTGAGGGAATATACCTCAAGATTGCCATTAGTCTACTCAGATAACACGACAGATGCTTGTAATGTGCCACGGTTAATACACTCATGTCTTCACGACTAAGACGAATAGTTAATATAGTCATATTTCATGCCGTATACAATTTCATTGCCGACAAAAAGTCAGTTGTACGCCATATATACTCAAGGTTATTTTATTGATAAAATGACGTGCAAGCCCAATGGAATTAGGAAGATACCCTTTAGGCCACTGGCATCACTAAACAAAGACAGCCTGGGGCAGTTCCAGGGCGCAATGGCAGGGCATCACAAAAACATCGTGATTGTGTTGTCCCGGAGCTCCGAGAAAAAACACAAACAAATCTCCCAGCCAACTACAGTAGCGATCAGTAAACTGATTGAAATATAAATAAATATTTTGCGCTGTATTGTTGGCATACTTGCATAACGGTAATCCAAACACCCACCAGATAAGGCCCCTCTCCATTCCGTAAAAAAACCCCAAAGTTTTCAGCTTAATTGGCTGTAGATTAATTTTGGCGCCTTACAACCGGGAAGGAAGCAAGGCACATGGTCGGAGTACAAAAGGGGTATGTGACACTTTTTAAAATGGTCAGATAAAGGGGAGAAACACTCAAAACGCTTGGCCTTCATGAAGCAGTAATAAATTAACAAAATAGACAGATCCAAAGATTAGTTTTATTGAGCCAATCTAAGATGCCGTTAAAACCTGGAACACTTTCCATGCATAATCAATTCACCAAACATTTTCACCAAAATATTATAGCAGTAAAACCTCCCATTAATCGGGTTAAAATTCCCTTCTGATTTTCATATTCACTGTATGTGTCTTGAGGTAAAACCATAAACAGAAAAGGGAGAAAATGTACAAAGGTTGAAATTTGGTCTGGGGCACTTTCATCACACAAACACTGTAAATAGTCCCCACAGTTTGGATTCTTAACCTAAGTGGCTATTATTAAAGCGCACATTTGATCCCAACTGGTCCATATAAATGTTGGCATTTAAGCTGAGATATTGACTGACCAATGTAGATATTGGCATTTAAGCTGAGATATGTACTGGCCAATATAAATGTTGGCATCTAAGCTGAGATATTGACTGACCAATATAGATGTTGGCATTTAAGCTGAGATATTGACTGACCAATATAGATGTTGGCATTTAAGCTGAGATATTGACTGGCCAATATAAATATTGGCATTTAAGCTGAGATATTGACTGGCCAATATAAATGTTGGCATTTAAGCTGAGATTTTGACTGGCCAATATAAATATTGGTACTAAAGCTGAGATACTGACAAGCAAGAATAACATTAATTTATGTTTAGATATAGTTACACAATTGTTACATTATATGTGGGTTAAACAAAAGTTACTACATCTAGTTGATTCTACAATCCCCTATCTACAAGCCATTAAACTTTTAATCAAATTAAAAGAAAAACATTAAAAATCACACTGATGTCATATTTTATTATTAGTTTCTAAAACTACAATTTAACTAAGGTGTTAGTCGTAAACTTAGTAGGGGTTTATTAATTGGTTATAACGATTAATTACAATGTCTAATGACACAAAAATCACAAAACAAACATATTTATCACCTTTGATTTATTGGACAGAGTATCGTTTTTAAAAAAAAGACAGAAAAAAATGGTAAAATCTTGAGTATCAATTTGTAGATGTATGAGTGAAATGGCAAGGCACCAGGTTTGATATTTTGATAATTTGTTCAAATGGCCTCTGTTATCGGAGGCTTGGCAGTGTGTGTAGGTTTGGCTGGAACACGTCGGCTATACCCTGATTCAGACTCAGCTAAAACAAACAGGGCCAACTTCAAAGCCAAATTGCTGCCATGGCTCACCATAATCCTTGGGCATGAAATCTTTGATTGGTAATTGATGAACGCGATTTGTCTTTACTTGGAAAGCTGTATAACTGGCTCGATTCTGCTTCTGAAAACAAACATAAAGCAAAGATTTAAGTTACTTCAGACAGTGCAGGTACTGTCAGAAATCATTCAGATAAGTAGCTACTCAGCAATCAACCGGAGCACTTCAGTGACCCAAAACTGTAAGCTGCCAAGATTATGTTTTTGTGAACAAACGCACAATTCATTGTTTCTCATACCAGTTGTATCATTTGTATGCATGTCTGAACAACCTCAGTCATTTCCGCACGGTAAATAATCTCTGATGGATAGCTTGATTTCAAGGGAGGTAACTTGTATGGATTTACTTTCATTGTATGCCTGAGTCATCCACGTTTTTATTGTTTAATTCTATTTTTGTGTCAATATGACGTCATGGGAGCTACACTATTATTAAAATACTTAGAGCGGTTGAAATTTTAATTGTTTGCAACAAGTCGTACATAACACAGGAACATTGTATTGTTTAAATGTAATTTTACCTGAAAAATGGGCTTGTTTGATATAGACTTTTTATACAAATCCCGGGAGTACTTTGGTTGATTTCAACGCATGCGCACAGTACATCCGGCGAACATTACAGGTTTTCATGTAATATTTTTGCTTCCATTCACCTGCGAGATAACTGTACTGGTAAGGAAAGTGTTGAATGATGTTCTGACATGATTTGTATGGTGACCCTGTCGGCACTGATACTTGAACTCTTTATCCGTGAGGTTGGTCCACAAAATAGTGGTATATATAAGTGGACACTGACTGCACTGATATTTAAATTATTTTTTATCATTGAAGTTGATCCACAAAATAGTGGTATATATAAGTGGACACTGACTGCACTGATATTTAAACTATTTATCGATGAGAATGATCCACAAAATAGTGGTATATATAAGTGGACACTGACGGCCCTGATACTTGAACTCTTTATCGATGAGAATGATCCACAAAATAGTGGTATATATAAGTGGACACTGACTGCACTGATATTTAAACTATTTATCGATGAGAATGATC
>JARFOD010084882.1:0-18857 GCA_031763545.1 Mopalia muscosa | reverse complement strand
TATGTCGAAGCAAATGAGCCATCCTCATACTAAACTTGGTCTCCAATAAGGTAGAAAATCAAAAGTTTAACCTGATAACCCTGCTTACACCTGTGTGTTTGATCCAGCATTTGCAGACTGGTTTGATCGCAGTCCTATGAAAATTGCTTCATTTGGGTTGCGCATGAGACCACATTTAGCAAATGCTGGAATTATTTTAGAAGACTGCACCTATTTCTTTTTCGTCTTCTCCGCCTTTGTTGTTTCCAAGACCTGAACTTCTATTTGATCTTAAGTATTACGCGACAGCGTAGCTGAAATACCGCTGAATGTGGCGTAAAACACTAATCAATCAATCAATCCGGCTATTTTTGGTTCAATTACTGCTGTCCAATGATATTTGATATAGGGCCTACTGACTTTTCTGACATATTTTATATGCCAAACGAAACGTGAAATCAGCCATAAGGCTTGATAAAAAGACTGAAATACGGTTCAGGTATCTGTTGCTAGCTTGCCAATTTCTTTCTTCCACCCTGACTGCATTAGAATTGACATTTTAGCAGAATTAGGGCCTGTAAAAGACCCACAAGGATACAGAATTATTCGATTGGTATGTTAAAGCAGTAAGTCTACTAAGTTGAAGATTTAAGCCCACTTGAAGTCCCGAAGTAGGGCAATAACACAAATTGGGATCTTTAAACTCAGTAGCTAGCGAAAATGGTTCAGGCGTTGATATACATGTAGGGTAAGTATGGTACACTAAGATAAAATGCCATATCGGAACTGTCAAAGCGATTATACGATATCGCTTAGGCCTAATCGGATGTTGTGATGTTTGCTTGTTTCGGATAATATCATAAGCTTGATAGAAGTCTGATAATATGTATATCCTAAGTCATTCTTATCTATAATAACCATTTGTTTAAACATACATGTCATATGTCAACATTTAATGATATGCTGCAATCAATAATGTAATCTCACTTCTGATGCCGTGTCGAGCCACTGGGCGGACGGAGTTACTTAACCGTTTCTTGCTCAACGTTACTAGCAAAAACATGCAATTCGACGTAAAATAAAACAGAATAAAAAAGAAAGAAAGAAAAATAATCTCAGTGATTTATTTGTATGCCGAGATATTTGGACGCAGGTCAAATGGTGAATCTACAAAGCTGAATTATATTTTGACTATTTTGAAACCACAAAATATTTTGCGAGAATTTTGAGAGTATATACCCCATCATAGTATAGAGCGCACCAACTTCTCGAGACAAATCACGAATCCCGACCTGATACTCTATTTCTTACTTTGTAGCCTTAATTTTGTACAATATTTCACTCAAATAAAAATTGTTTGTTTGTTTAATTTTGGTATTTTCCTTTTATGCCTACGCGCCAACCCAATGGTTGAAGGGAACCAACCTCGACACCACTGGCAACAAAAAAGACAATACGGAACAAATACAGAACAATGACATGACGCAATACAGGTACTACAAACAGATTGTCTTCCTGTTCCTCTATAGCTATGAGAGCACCAGGGCAGGATGAAGCTCCCTCCCCGCCGAATTGTTTGAAAGAGGGGGGGGGGGGACCATATGAGGATTATATTATATTGCATTTTATATCACACTTGGAATAGTTTTAAAATAGTAAGTTAAGAGGAGTAACAAATCCCCTCAATAACTTCATATAGTAGGGTTAATTCATACACTCGTATCTAGCTGGTATAGACATAGCACAATTAATAGGGCTAATTCCCCTGAGGAAGATATTTGCAGAGTTATTTATCAAACACATTTGATACACCTAAATTGATACGAGTTATTAATTGTTATAAAATGAGTATTAAAGACTTTTGCATATATAAACCCCAGTAATATAAAACTTGAAAAACTGTAAAGATAATTCATACATAGTTGAGTAAAATATGTTTTATTGTTGTTTACAGCCAATCTTTGTAATCGGCGCCATAGAACTATGGTCTACAAAGAAATGTAACTAGTGAAAGGACTTCTGAGTGTAGTGGGAGTTATTGTTATTATCGTTTATCTGCTCCATCTCAATTTGAACACGACCCTATACGAACAGAAATAAGGATGATTATACAGCATTTACGAGCCTTGAAGTTATTCTATGCATATTAGGTTTTTGACGTCTATTTAGTATATTTTGACCATACACTCTCGGGTAATAAAACATTCATGTTTTTACTCTGGACAAAAATTGTAAAATAAAAAACAAATAAATGGCATGGAAAACGAAGAATGGTTGGTTTGTTGTTTTCACGACTTCTTGATGTATATGATTGGGTCGGGCCAACTTTGGTTCTGGCGTTTTCTCCCTTGAGCATACAAGTACAGATGGTACTTCGCTATAGAAAGCCAGGTATTTGAGCTAGCATTTGCTATGACATCCTAAAGAAGGGTTGTTGCTTAGCACTAGTGGTTCAGCATGGTGACTGATTTAATTGTTATAATTCTAAAACTAGGTCTAAAACTAAATCTCAGATGTGCTTCGTTGTGTTAGACTTTGGTCGGGACCTGGGTTGGCCAGACTTTTAGGGGAAGTGTTTTTTTACGAAAACTGAAGATGGGCTTTCACGTGGTGTTGCTTTAAAGCGATGGAGGTGTAACTTTTTAATACGGTGTTGACGCTATGTGGCGAGAGATCACATGGAGTGTAAGAGGTCGCCACTGTAACAGGAGAAGTGAGTTCTCCTTACAAACAAGGCAGGGTTGACCCTAGGGCTGTCATCGGGTGACTCCCCGTGACACTTAACGCTTATATTGCCAGAGTTGTCGAGAGTTGATGGGCTATGGGGTCACCAACATCACATCAAGAGTGATGTCCATTCGCTCATCCACACCACCAGGGCGAACCTATCGTCATAGCGTCACGCATGCAGAGAGTTCAGAGCACCGTGGTGCGGACTCTCCGGCCAAGACCGAGGTGTGCTACGAACCAGGAGTGATCTCCCTTTTTTCACCCATCACCACCATGGCCGAAACGCCATAGGTGACAGCCTGTCCCTCCCGAGCGTCAGGGTCAGGCCGTCAACTATGCCGTCAAGACCGCATCCAAACCGGCAGGGGTGGTTCATGGTGATTGGAGGTGACCTTGCTACTCGCACGCACGCCCTCGCGCCCTCCCAGCCGTCCGTCCGCTTGCACGTCCAACCGGCCGGCTGTATGCCCGGCTGTCCACCCATCCGTCCGCACGATCTTCTGCCCGCCCGCCATCGCGCACGAATGGTGTGTTGCGGCGTCGTGCGGCGTCATGCAACGGTCTACAGCGATGTAGGCGGCCTCAACTTCAATAAGGTTGTCGAATTCCGCGTAACAAAGCACGTTGATCGTCTTGGGAAGTGGGCTTCGGAACTTTATCTACAGGCGTCGCCTTTCTGAATGGGGATAAACTCATCGCCGCTGTGCAAGTTGGAGAAGAGGTCGAAAGAGAACAAGATGTACACGCCTTCAAACTCGTAGCGGAAGGTGTCTTTCCCGTCGTCCCGGTAGGCTTTACCAACATCCGTGAACAAGTTAAAGTACGACACCACTTACAAGTTGAAGCGGGATGGTGGGACTGTTATGGAAATTGGCGACCGTTTATGTGCAGCGCCAGGTAGTTCAGTCCATGTGTTAAAATGGAAAGGATTTTCGCTATATTAACCGTCGGAGGATGTGTTATCCACCATGAAGATAATGATGCGTTTTGGTAGCACACCCAGGAACAAATTTTGTTCGCTGATGGCTGTTTGGCCTTGGGGGGAGGCGAAGTGTAAGGGTTTTCGTATAGGTCTCCAATGGAGAGGGGGTGTGGCTGTCGCCCCCTGGCTCACCTAGTGGCTCGCTCTGCGGGTGGTTTCTGCGACCGCCTCGTATTAACCCACCTCGGCACGCTCGTGAGTGTGTGCTGCGACCGCCTCGACCCGCAGAAAGTCCCATGGGGTGATGGTTGTGCCAGGCGATGTGTTGTACATGCGGGAGCTCACTGAAGGGTGTCCCACTGGGACCTCCTCGGTTTTCTTATCAAAGGGGATGAGGGCTCGACTGGGCTGCTGAGGTCCTAAGGTGAGAGACGGAGGAGGCGCCAGGACTGTGACGGCTGTCTCCGATCCGCTGAAGCTGGGATGCTCAGGGTTCCACAATGTCCTGTAAGTGATCCAGTTTCTCGGGATGTTCATCGCTTTGAACGCCTGGACTAAAACCTCGGGCCGCGTGGTGACGTCGATGTCGAAAGGCCTTGTTGATGAGATCCACCATATGCGTCTCAGGCAGGACACGACCGTCGATGATCAAAGACCCCCTCTGGTTTCATTCGGTGATTGGCCTTGAAGCCTTGTAACAAAACGTGCGCTTTTTCAGGGACATTGCCCAACACCTGGTCTTGGACGCATTATAGATCGTCCCATGGCGGCGTGCTGGTTGGTTGGTTATAGGATTTATGGCGTTTTCCATCCTTTTGGATGATTCACGCCATGGCGGTGTGCTGTGTCAATGCAAAAGTTGAACTTACTGCCGAGGGTGCTGAAGGTACGCTCGTCAGGGCTGTCAGTGAGGTGTTCCAGCTGGATGAGTCGAGTTTTGTGCCGTTCGAAGGGTCCTTGGTGGAGTTTGAGGGTGGTGGTGGTGTAGGGACTGGCTGGATCACGGGAAGACACCCACATCACCCCATGACAGCCCTAGAGTCAACCCTGCAATGTTTATAAGGGGAGCTCACTCCTCCTGTCATAGTGGTGATATCACACAACTTCATGTCAACTCTAGTCACATCGCGTCAACTCTCGCGAGAGACACACAAAGAATCACGGGAAGATTCTTCTTTGTCTTTAATTAAAAAAATACTAAATCAAAATAGGGAGGTTCTAAAATGGCATCTCTCTACTATTTATGTAATAACCCATTAGTACACGATAAGGTTGAAGCCTTCCTCATTATTTACTAACGAGTTGAGTTGCGCACTGAGTTGTTTTTCTATACTTCTTATGTTACTCACTACATTCAAAATCGTCCTGGCTGATGACCGAAAAGGGCGCAAGTCATGGAGGCTAGACAGCGACGGTTTTTATTAAATGAATGAAATCTAAGACTGTTGTAGCACTTACGCAGTTTTGCTTCCTTGATTCGTCATTATCTTATAGGGCGGGAGGTTGGAGGGAGCTTCCTGTTGTCATGGTGCTCTCAGATTTAAAGGTGAACAGGAAGCTGATGTCTTTGTATTGCGTTTTTTGATTGTCATGTATTTGTCCCGTCTGGTCATCTTTTGTTGCCAGTGATGTCGAGAGTGGTTTCTTTCGCCAATTGGGCTAGCACGTCGTCATGTGAGCTATATAACCTTAACCCTTTCATGCATACGGGTAACTACAGTAACCAAACTTTACCCCCACCAAAATTCTAAACTGGGTATCCATCACTTCCAAACACATAAAGGCTATTCTAGTACCCATATGTAGTCGATTTTCATATTTCGACGATTTTCCATTTATATGTCCCAAATGAATCAGAAAAACCAATTGGTGCTAAAATATGATGTGGAAATCTTTTCCATGTATGAAAGGGTTAACAGGAAATATTTTGCTGCAAGGTTAGCACCCATTTACCCTTCTAGAGAAGGCCGGGTGGCTGAGTGGTCTAGGTGGCAGGACTTTGCTGCTGGCGATTCGGTGCCTAACTGAGGGTCGTGGGTTCGATTCCCGGATGGGTTTCAACCTGCAAAATTTTCTGAACTAGAATCTGTTCAAATTAAGAAAATATGAAAATACGGTTTGTAATACTTTAATGAACTTCCAAGCAATCTAAAGAGATTTTACAAGAACACTTTATAGTGTTGTTTTTTTTTGTGTGTGTTCACTGACGCGTGACTTACATTTTATTCTCCTTGCAGTAAGGTACGATGTAGTTAAACCTCTGCCATACTCTTCTGTGCAATCATATTTTGCCATTGTGTGCAGTTTGGTACATCTGCCCAAGGTATTTAGATAATTTCTTTAACGAAGTCGGACGGGTATATATATTTGTATCATTAAACAACGATGAATCCCTTGCTTATTATAATTCAGTCATTAACAAACCTTGAGTGAATTTTTTCCACCGCTCGGCGACTTTCGTAATACACAGGTAGCTTTACTGGCTTTGAAAGTTGACACCAACGGCATGTCAACATCAAGAACTGAGTTGTACTTGTCTGCATCGATCACAATAAGTCCAAAACCGATGTATGTCGTTCACGGTGGGCGTTAAACACTTATCAGCTACTGCCTTTTTAATTTGTAATGCTTATATAATACCTGTCCCTTGGGTTTAGTTATCTTAAAGACTATGGAACTTTCACCCCATGCACAAAGTTCTTGCTAATTGTACCAGATAATGAACCCGCTGAGAAGATTATAATGATTTTAAACATTTAATGGAGATTATTAACTTTATGTATTCTGTCTCCCCAAGAAATAAATTCCCATTTGCTCCTGCTGTTATAACGATTAGAATGAATAGGATTGTATATAATAAGTGCATGAGCTTTTGCCAACAATCAACACATGTAATTAGAATAGAAAGGGCATGTTTGTCGGTCAGAACAAATAACTCAACATCAAAACAGCGCTCCTCATTCAACCAAACAGCACGAGACTTCCGCTGCATACCTTGAAAAGACACTACAATGCTCAATTCTCAAATACCAATAAAAGAATACCAATGAATATTCACCACATATTTTTTTTTTTTTTTCTTTTTATACCGATGTATTTTTTATTAACTTAAATAAGTACTGTAAATGCATTTAAATAAATAAAGACGTTTCAAATAATCGATTAACAAACAGCAATTGATATACAATATATTGAAGCCCATAGTTTATTTTACAGTAAATGCGAACTGTTTACGTACCAGTGAAATCTCCCTTCCCCGTGTATAATAGATGATTAATACGTCAAAATGGGGTCCGTCATAATTGTGATCAAGTTCAATAGTTATTTTATGAATGTATAAACTGGGTCTGGATTTGAAACTAAAACTACATATCGCAGGCCACCGGTCAAGCAAATCAAAGGAAATACACACAGGAACAATTTTACAACCCATGAATCAGTGATACTAATATAGAATTTTTAAATTTGCCTAAGCCTCAGCCACATTTAACGAAACATTATAATCCCTCGCTACCACAATGTACAGGCTGCAAGAGATCTTCCTGTATGACGTTAATCTTGCCGGAAATTGCCGAAGTCGGAGACGGGTATTGGCTACTACCGAGAGCTGGCTCAGCTTTAAAAAAAACCATGGGTGTAGAGCCGTATCGGTCGTTTTTTCTAAAAAATAACCATTGAAGCATCAAACAATAACTGGATACACTCCCTTATGTCACCTATCCTCAACTAGACCCAACTGACTGGTTGAGTTGAGTCGTGTCTCGTCGCTTTGGTGTGACAATTTCTTTAGTGGTAGCGTGTGCGCCTCCTAATCTTGCTTCGATGAACCGTTCACGGGATCGAGTCCGTCCGTTGATCATCAGCTATAAGAACGAGTCACACGTTTTGGCTCCGGTAATCGCTGGTGTGGTTTTTACAATGTTTCTTCTGTGTTTTCCACCGTAATGAGGCAAGGTGCAGTGTGAAGTGGACAATCCCGTGTCATATAAGTGAAATACCCTTGAGTACGACGTTAAGCACCAATGAAACAAACATAACCTTACAGTCAACATGGGTCTAGCAACAGTACACTGGGATTTCCGGATGTATAAAAACTTAAATATAAGTTCAAATAAGATAGCTTAATAACGCACAGTTAATCATTCAAATTGTTCCAAAATAATCCTAAGTATTTTAATACATGTATCTGGTAAATATTCTACACTCAACATACAGAAAAGCTATTTCTAAACTTTTGAACGTGTCGATCAATCAGACCCTTATGAAATATCGTCGAACTATGGAAGCTGATAGCGGTCCGATATCGCTTACTCGCCCCTTCAAATACACGACAAAGAGCGTGACAGTGAGATTTCATTTAAAATGAAATAAAACACGTGACACTTATCTTTCTAACCATACAATTACTGATCAGAAATGTCGTGTTTTCCATAAACATATAAGCTGCAAACTTGTTCTCAAAGTTATGTCCATGGAGTATTTCGCTTCTTATCAACATACTGATGGTGTTGTTGTTTAAGCCTCTTAATCTCCCAATCTGCTCTCTCAGATAAGAAAAATGGACGTTATGTCACAATTAAAGAAAGCAGAACATGAGTCAGGTCGTTTGATTGATTAAAGGTAAAAGAAAATATGTACCTTTCACATACTTTAGCTCCAGTTAACGCAATCAAACAAATTTCAATAATAAAAACGTCGTTTTCGTAATCTTTAATATTTTATCGATTGTATTTCATCTTGCAGAATGATGATGCGAGTCACAATGTCGTCAAACGACAATATGCACATTAATAGTTTCTATATTTGGCACGGAAGAGACTCGGGTGTCCTGAAACCCTAAATACACAAAACAACTGAATTTTGTGGTGTGGTCATTGCGAGCATTGCAGCTTGAAGACGTATTGTTATTACTGCAAAACATGGTTTGTGCATCTCCGATTCTCTACAGACTTGGTAAAGTTACATTCTCTGGGTACGATTTGGATTTTCGACCTTAAGGGATTCCTCTTATTTGCAACATTTTGATGCAACGATAAAGAAATACGAGTTGACCAATCAAATCTCTGCAAATAACGTAAATCCCAGGAAATCTTTACCACAAATCGGAACGTGAGAGTTCACATTAAATCAGATGAAGCAGATTCCCACGTGCCTTGCTAAATGGTTTGTATCCACTACAATCCTATGTAATGTGCAGTATTGGCGCTTCGCTTGTGCAACAATACGAATGACAAAATTGAATTCAAAGTGGAACCCTGAGGGCATATATTACCTTATTATAATACTTTCTTGAATTTTTGCTATTTTATGTAGACTATTCATTGCTGATTAAAACTTTCTGTTTAGAACGAATGTCAGTTATAGGCTTAAAAGTCAACACTCTCGGACTTCATAACGAACTTACATTGGCTCGTCAAAACTAGGTATTCAACATCCATATCTGTCACATTCTCATCAATATCTGTGACAGTCGCCCTCACATCGATACCTATCAAAGTCACCGCGATATTTGCGATAGTCGCCGTCACATCGATACCTATTACAGTCTCATAGAAATCTGTGATAGTCACCGTCACATCGATACCTATCACAGTCTCATAGAAATCTGTAATAGTCACAGTCACCTCGATATTTGTAATAGTCGCCGTCACATCGATACCTATCACAGTCTCATAGAAATCTGTGATAGTCACCGTCACATCGATTCCTATCACAGTCACCTCGATATTTGTGATAGCCACATCAATATCTGTTAATTTTTAACAAACGTTAACCACAGTAGTTGGTTGTTCACAGAAAAATTTGTGCTTCTAAATTTTGTTTCATTTCTTTAACATTGCACTTTGTTATTTGAGGGTCAAACCTATACCATGTACCAAACTTTCCCCTCGCCTATCTCTCATTTTAGATGTTTCTAATAATATGTGTTAATCCAAAGGAGGCAGATGTTCTTTGCAGTCTGTCTAACTGGAGTACTTCGATCTCTCCTAAATTATGGAAACGTCTTCTGAGAACTGGTTCGGTTATTTATTGCGCCAGAATGAGATTTCTGTGAATATTAAAGTGTAAAGTTAAAGATAGGCATGGAACTTATTATATTTTTCTTTGCGTTCCTTTATGATATTTGAGAATTGTTTCCAATGGAAAAAAAGGGTAAGTTAATAAGAAGAACATTATTCATTTCCTGTTGGGTTTTTTGGTTGTTGACATACCTGATTTCAGGGCTACTTTTCGACCATTCGTATTGGGAGATTTTACGGGATTCTTGAACTTCCGGGTTCATGTTGATTTTCCCCAGATGCTTAGGCGCACTGGTTATTTTATTGTTTTTTTTTTTTAGCATTTTAAATTTATTTTGCTTATTTGTCAGCAATTTGGACATCAAAGGTGCTAGGTTTCTTTGACGTTTTGCATACAAAACGACAATCATCACTGCTATAAGTGCGCAAAGACCGTTTAAATTGAGACAATGGATAGTGTAAAAAATAATTTATTATTTAAAGCTGGTCAGTTTGACCCTTCAGCAAGTGTCGTTATATGAACGCAGCTAAGAAAAACGAACGACAACTCTAGATTATTCGATACCCGGAAGATATTTCACAGGAAGTGTTGGTTGTCCAGAGGCTTGTTCTTACAATCAGATAAACTGTTTTCTGAATGTGTTCGAGTCCTCAACGGTGAGGAGCCTAGACGGTAAGTCTAGGCTTGGTGTGGCATATTGTAGCTTAATCCAGATAGCTGTCATATCTTGCGGCTTAAGATAGATCTTCTTACAACTATTCTGTGATATTAATCTAAAGGAAATGTTATTGACTCGCGCGTTAGTTGTTTATTATATAACAAAATAACATAGACATAATATAGCCCTGACTGATCAGGGTTTTTTTCTCTAGACTTATCAGAGTATTTAGCATATCCATTTAAACAGAGTGTAATAAGATTTGATATTTAATTTATTTGGGGCCCGCATCCGTTAGCGTGTGCACTTACGTCCCAAGCGTCGATGTACCGTTTACACGATCCCGTCAGTCTTTCGACCCTCGAGTATATGACCGAGTCAAATGATGTGGCTCCAGCTATCCGGTTGTTTTAACGAGGTTTCCCATCGTAGTTTGGCAGAGAACAGTGTAAAGTGGAACATGCTATTGATTGGTTCTATTTAGTTCAGCAAGCAGCTTGCTCAATTAGTTCTACTAAACTGATGTAATCTTTATCAAGGAGAGTAGACAATTAAATGATACATTTGCACTTGAGTATAACCTTTAAGTTTGTATCCACCACAATTAAGCGTAACGAGCCATATTGGCAATCGGTAAAATAATGGCAAAGAAACCAGTGTACATAGGATTTATTCTATAACGAGGAAAATGAGTGGTCAAATTGTCTGTGCTATCAGGTCTATGCGGCTACCACTTTTGCGCGTTGAAAATTGGTAACCGCATGCTCCAATATGGTTCATTTCGTGTGGCTCAAGACCAACTAGCGAATACGTCGCTAGTGTTTAAAATCTTACAAAAAGATATTTCAATTATATTTGAAAACTTTACGAATAACAATCTACGTGATTACTTTATAGGCTTTCTCTGGTGTTAACAATCGTACATAGGCCTGAAGATATTTCAAATATATTTGACGATCCGATTGCACCCAAACTAATATCTGAACAGAGATACAAAAGCCTTCAAAATAATCCTATATGCATCGTTTATTATGTTCTTCACTTATTTTGGCTCTTAAACTTCCATATGCCACCACCAAGGAAAGACTGCAGGCCTTTTAACTCAGGGTTTTACACAGATCGGCAAATAAACCTCTAAAATAAAACGACAGGAATTTTTATTTCAATGCGTCGTGAAGACTTCATAACGTCGAATTATTGAAGCTAAAATTGCAAATAGATTCCGGCCTCGAAGACAAGACTAATCGATAAATGGCGATAATAAAACTTTCTCTCCTCAACAGTCCATTTAGAGAAATCTGTTTTGCGTCCATTACATTTCGACATATTCTATGTTGTCGGATTAATAACCGCACGGGTAAGGGTTAAGGTTATTTATCGCACTAGACTGACAGATCCCAGAGTTTCTTTCCGTCCAATTTGTATCATTGTTATTGATTTCATGTCTCGGCAGATTCCTGGATGTCTGTTTTCTTGCTGGTCGCTATTGAACCATGAACAAAACTTTCACACTACCAATCCGTCTTCACAGAAACTTGGCTCACGCCGATGTTGTCTTATAGAAACAGATTCTGTGTAATGCTGGTTATTTGGAGAAACTTTGTCTTCATCATTTATCGATTTGTCTTGTCCGTGTGTGCAAATTAACAGCTATATGTCAGAGTACTAAGGTTGTTTATCACACCAGACTAACCGATCGGGTGCTCTCTATACGCCTCGTGTGTACCAATGTTATTGATTCTACACCCGCTTGTGTCTTCTGTCCGAGTGGTTATCATAAACAGCTCATTGATGACGAGACCGAATCTCGTTACTTGGCTCCTGTGAATTCATTCCCTTAATGGTTATGGTTATATACGGTAGAGAGGAATGAATTGATATCTGCGACAGTCACATTGTTATTTAATATCCAGGTAAAATTTCAGGTGACAGCGTAACGACAAGAAGTTTTCATTTGGTGTCAGGAGTCCTTTATACGGTTCTATACGTGCCTCACCAGCAGCCCACTCCCCCTCCCCCCATACACACAAACACCTTCCCCTAAAACGAGGCATAGCAAAACACATAAAGAAAGCTAACAAACTTATGTTTATTCCACATTTTTATTAGTCGAATTTAATATCATCATTCATGATCTCTCTTCTGATCTGGGAGCCAAAAAACTCAATTTGAACTTATAAATATGTAGTCCATATTTATGCCCTAAACTTAGCCCCTCATTGTTGAACCATTTCGCTGAGACCTAGAAGTTAAACTAAAAAAAAACGCTCTAACTTAGCTGTTAACTTTAATATAAACATTAGCGAAATGATGAAACGTGGTCGCTTTGTTAAATGTATTTTTATTTCAACAGATCCTGTTCTACAGATAATCGACATATTCCGATTACACAGCAACGACACTTTTCAACACGTGCCCTCTGTAGTTGGCTTGTCGTAACATCCATGTATTGTGAGCTGCTTGTCTCATAAGTCAGTTCTAGTAGGCTGAGTAGTGTAAGTGGCCGGCATTTATTGCTGACGATTTGGTGCCTAACTTTGAGGATTCCCGGACGGGTTTCAACCTGTAAAATTTTCTGAACTAGAATCTGTTCAAACTAAGAAAGAATTATCACAAAACAACGAAAGTACTTGTAGACATTGTGTACAGAAATGCTTGAATGATCTGACGCATAAAAGTGACATTTCACTATATACGTAGTCAGAAGTTTATCAAGCAGAAGTGTGCAACCAGCGTGTTATCCAATACCAACGGCAATGTGACCCGCCCAGCGCTGTTTGTTGAAAAAGCGCCTCTAGCGAGACAAAAAACCTCGAAGGACATGAATTGGATGAGGAATCAAGGGTACATAGTACTTGACGTTGAACGTATTTGTCACGACAACACTATGTCTTGAAAACTGGTCGCCATGGTATTTACGTTTTGCTAAGCCAAGATCGCTTTGTGAAACGAGTCCCAAGCCTTTTACCTAGCATATTTAAACGAAATTTAAGTGATATTCGCTGATGATCTGTATATCTTATTTGGGCTGGCCTAATGTCACAAGATCCTAATTGATTAACCAATAATTGATTATATTGGCTTCTTTGCCCTTCTTCTGACGTAAAATATATGGTATACTTGAGGGATTTTCCAGTCTCCAAATATCCAATAATTTTGATCTTTCGTCAGATTGTTTAAGGTGCTGATTGGTTTCTCTTTTGATGAGCACTAGTTTTTATATCCATTGTACTATATATAGCCAATGCTTGCTTAAAGTCTCCGCCTATTATAACGAGCACTTGATTTTGTTCAGATAGGATTTAAGCAGTTTTCTTAAAAGAGTGATTTCATAAGTTTATCGGCATATAGGGCATAAACATTAAACAGTGTGTATACAGTGTCATTTATTCGTACATTTGTAAGCCATGGACCATCTTTTACTTCACAGTATCGATTATACAGAATAGTTTAATCAAGTATTTATTTTCGCTTAGACAGAGTATCTCTTCGTATGTATTTGTTGGATTGAGCTAAAAGTTGTCAAAAATGTTAAGTGTAACGGGAAAAGGGTTTACTCCATTTTTTTCTGGGTGAGCTGAAACGTTGGGGCTGAAACAGTGTGTGAATGTTGCTGAAATATGTTGCTGAAATAGTGTTCGAATGATGATGAAATATTGTGTGAATATTGGTGAAATGCGTGAATGTTGGTGAAATAGTGTGTGAATGTTGGTGAAATAGTGTGTGAATATTGCTGAAATAATGTGTGAATGTTGGTGAAATGTTATGTGAATGTTGGTGAAATAGTGTGTGAATGTTGCTGAAATAGTGTGTGAATGTTGCTGAAAGAGTGGGAATGTGGCGGAAATAGTGTGTAAATGTTGCTGAAATGCTATTCAAATATTGCTGAAAAAGCGTATGAACGTTGCTGAAATGTTATTTGAATGTTGCTGAAAGAGTGTGTGAATGTTGCTGAAATATTGTGTGAATATTGCTGAAATGATGTGTGAATGTTGCTGAAGTAGTGTGTGAAGTGTGAATGTTGCCTAAATAGCGTGTGATTTTTGCTGAAAAAGTGTTTGAATGTTGGTGAAATGCTGTGTGAATGTTGCTGAAATAGTGTGTGGATGTCGCTGAAATAGTGTGTGAATGTGGGTGAAATGTGTGAATGTTGCTGAAATAGTGTGTGAATGTTGCTGAAATAATGTGTGAATGTTGGTGAAATGCTGCGTGGATGTTGCTGAAATAGTGTGTGAATGTTGCTGAAATGATGTTTGAATTTTGATTAAATAGTGTGTGAATGTTGCTGAAATAGGGTGTGAATGTTGCTGAAATTGTGTTTGAATGTTGCTGAAAAAGTGGGTGAATGTTGGTATTGTACTCTTTCACGAGATTCCAGAAGAAAAAACTGGTGTATTTAAGTAAACTAAAATTGCTTCGGATTCGACGCCAAGTTTATGATTTTAGATTGTATTTTGGACAAACGTGATAAACATTCGAATGTATTTCACTATGCATACATTAATTATATGCAAACAATGATCTTATATTAATCTAGAACATGTAGGAGGAGTCGAGAGTACAAAATGTTATCGGATACAGAGGCGTAAGTTACGTTTTCACTATTGTACACAACAAAAGGATAAAGATACAATTTTTTTCGAAACTAACCAAAAACATCTGATAGGTTTAAATAGCCCACAAGAGACATATTGAATATTTCAATGAAAATACTTGAGTCAGATCAATTAGAAAATAAATACGGGCAATATTAGGTTACCCAAATGCAAATTACTTTAATACTAAACACCCATGCTTCATCCAAACATTTTCTTGAAATTGTCAAGTCTATCCACATCATTCCTAAAAAAAAAACACGCGACTCTGATTGACAACATCTTTATTTACTATCTTGAAGACAATATTTTCTCTGGCATACTTATCACCGATCGCTATCCATTTGCTAAAAACCATCCCCGTCTTACCTCCATGACGCGTACAGCCCGCTTGCGCATCAAGCAGGACCATTTTGAATGTATTGATATTCGTTAAAATGGCGAAAATCGTATTACTAGATAGCATTGTGCTTTTAACAATGGTACAAAGTTGAAGATTCTAACATGAATAGTTTTCTAGAAATACGACTTGGAAAATGTAGTCTGTTTGAAAATGAAATGCCAGAAATAGGCCATTAAAGTTTTGCCACTTGAATACATGATCATAGGGAAACTAAATTATATGCTCCAATTGAACTGTTTTTGTAAATTAGAATTTTCATTTATTTTTTCACCACCTTCTTCACCATATTCTGACTTACTGTAAGATCGTATGATGTGATACCTACTAGTCATCTGTTTCCTCTCATCTGTCGTCAAACAATAGCAATTGACTCTGCAAAGAACTGATTCTGTTAATGAAATATTTAAGAACAATAATCTATTACCACTTTCTTAATAATAATTTCCTTTAAATCAAATAACGCATTATTTTATTTACCATATTACCGCAATCTCACCCTGTTTCCATACTTAATTTTAAAAAAATAGTTGGACACAACCCGTAATTATTAAATTAAACCGGCAAAGGACTAAATTATGTTTCTTTACAAGCACTAGGGATCCAATTCCCAAAGTGTATCGTATTTCTATTGTTTATAAATTCCATTGCACAGGGTGTGATTGTAGTTACATAGGTAAAACTAATCAGTAGAATTAAAGAACATAGCAAAACAAACAGTGAAGTAATCATATAAATAAACGTACAAATGTTTATTAAGCCGTCCAGATAATTTAAATGATGGTAGAGCTGTTAATCTACATGAAGTGAGATAATAGACTCAGCAAGACATTGGTCTGTTCTTTTGATTAAAGAAGCCCTAGCCATTCGCAGACTAAATCCTTTATTAAACCATGGCCTTAAGGCATCTAAAGAATTAATGCAGTTTAAATAGTTTATGTTGTTTTAATAGTTTCTGCCAGTATGTTATCTTATGTGTTTTCATTTGTAATTCGCCTTTTATCTTATTAGATACTTATTAAAGTCCATAACCTTGTATTACCAAGTATTATTGTTGTTTTAAATATCTGATCATTATCTATAAATATGTTTCATGTCACTTCTTATATTACTCTCCTGATGATGGAAAAATAAAGCGCCGAAATATTGAGTTCAAAATGAGTTTATCGTTCTTCGGAGTTACACTTCTATTGTACGTATACTTTAATACATACAATCCTCCTTTATATCAGTCCACAGTCTACTAAATATAAAGAAGAATACAATTAGTGTGATTTGATAATGCACAGGTCTTCGTTATTGTGTAATAGCAAATAACCCTTTCTATGCCACTACTTATCTAATTTCTTTACTACTTCTCTACGTTTAAATATAGCTAGCCTACCGGTACCGCTAGCTTTATTTGAAATTCACACCCGAGTTAAAATTATCTCGCTCTGCAAAAAGTAAGATTAGCCTACTTGTAAACGACCAGAAAAGATATGTTGCAGCCTAGCCGGTAGATAAAATACATGTACCAATCATTGTGTTTTTTAAGAGTAACAGAGGAAAAAAATCAAATATGTTTTGAACTTTTGAGAGGTTGCGCCCATGTGGATAAGTATTGGAACATGACTTACACTGATCGCTGATGATGCAAGTCAAATGATAGCTCAGTATTGACTAGGCTAGCCTCAGAGCAGGGAGGCTGTGTAGGCCTAATCCCCAATCTAGTCAAATGAAGGCAAAAACTTTTTAACGTAGGATTAAGAAGGAACAAAACGGCTGGCCATAAAGTACTGTCATGATATAGTTGTAATAGGGGCTTCGTTTATTTTGGGTTTGTTTATTATGATGATTAGTATTTTTAAATGTAAACAATGGTGAATATAGAGTGCTCATATATATAGGCCTATAGTCTGAAATACCGGTAAGGTCATTTTCAGTCATGTGATGCAATTTCGCAAGACCTCGAAGATGGCCGCCGGAGACGGTGGCATCCTTAAGAGCTAAAGAGTTTGGGGTTTAAAAAATCACTGTTCAGGAAGCTGTTAGCAGCGACTGAAGTCTACAAGTCAGGAAAAATATGTGGAGATTCTTGTTAGGAGTCCCTCGTGGTGAGTTTCGATGTAGTACAATCATATTTTCTAACGGATCGGATGTATGTTGTTGTTGTTTAATTTGGAATCTCTTTTTAGGTCAATGTAAGAGAAAATTTCATTGCGAATACTTTTGTGTTTTCATTTGATGATCCTTTAACTTGTTTGAATTCCATTGCCAAAATACACAGCTATTATCATCTATTAGAGGCACTCGGTCCTTAATCCTGCAGTTAATGTTATTTTCTGGCACCGTCTATCATAATATTTTAGCTTATAGCTTATCACTGTTTTGGCCTTGAACGACCTAGTTGTAAGCCAATCAAAACGCTATATTCACACACACCTCCATCCAGTGCTATGACCGAGTAAGTTTGTAAACATGTGCTTAATATAGTTAACTCACTATTTAGTATTGTACCTTGTCTTGTAGCAAGATGGCTGGAATAACTATATGACTATGGAAAACCTTGTCCAGGCCAACTAGATTTGTCAATGTATTTTAACGTTTGGAAATATGTTCCATTCCAATTTCAGTGGTTAAACAAACTAGGAAGTACTTGTAAGGGTTTGTAACTTTTTAATATGTAATGTTTTATTGCATATTGTGTATGTGTAGACCGTGTGGCAGTACTTCTATAGATATACATTTATTTGATCCTATACTGATTTCATGAAAATTGAACTCATAGTTTAATGAAGAGTAAAGTGCTTTTTTAGTTGTCTTGTTTACTGACACGTACATTTATCTTTTTCTAAGTATCTCGTACACGTTTTCTGGAGAGTAGTGGATAAGGATTAGAACAACTTTTCAATTGAATCCTCTAACTTAACCATTTTAGTTTAAAGGTATAACTGTAGTGGTAAGTAAGCTTAAAACAACGGGCTGCAGCTTAAGAGTGAGGTCTAAAACAAATAACTTGTACTGAGTTATAATTTTACACCAAATATTTCTTTTAAAATAGCTAGCACTTAGTGAGTGTGCAAGTTCATTATTAGCTGTCTTTATTTTCCAATGGTTAAATGCCTATAAAAAATGAACTATTTGGAGCAGTATTGTTGAAGAGTTATTTACAAAAGAAAAGTTATTGCAGAATTGTGTTCATACATGTTTACAACTGAGCATTTTTTTTTTTTTTTCATTTTTTTTATTTAAGCCCTGCGTCAACAGATTCAAAACAATGTACGTAGCAGACCAGCTTGTATAGAGGAGGAATATAACCAGGAAAATAATGATAAATCAGTCTGTCAGACAAACACCCCTATAAAATACACCTGCAGGTATTTCATGAATGTTTTATACCCATATCAGAGATATATTTATTTGTTTTTAGCCCACAGTCATTCTGACTGTGGGCTATTCTCATCACTCTCCGTGGTCCGTCCGTCCGTCCGTCGGTCCGTCCGTCCGTCTGTCCCATAACAATTCTTGTTATCACTATATCTCAGCAACTGCTGCTCCAATCATATTAAT
>JARFOD010084871.1:0-18863 GCA_031763545.1 Mopalia muscosa | reverse complement strand
TGAAGATGCTTCCAGTGTACCACACACAAACTATGTTGAGACGTGTCGAGCATATGTCTATCTAACACAGATCTTGTTGATGGGGTTTGTATGCAGGTTCGGACCAATATATACGAGTTTGATGATCATGTGTCACTTGGTTTATTCTGCGATTAGTATACAGGGATAAGAAACAGGGCTTCCCTTCGAATTGGCGATCCGTGAATGTGTTACTCGGCTAGAAAGTTATGTATAAACTGGCTTACTTTTAAGGCAATTTGTTTTTTTGGAAAGCACAAAATTTGTTTTGTCGTTTCATAACAACTAGTTAAAATACGATCCATTCGTAAGAAATCCATTTCTAATAAACATGATCGGTGTGTGGGTTGATAACATTTATGTTCACAACACCGGTTACTTTCGCAACACAAAGCAAACTGCGGGACCGCCATCTTGGCTGTATCTCTTTCCATGGATAGATTCATGCAATAATCCAGCTCTTTAACTCTATATGTCTCAGCTTCTGTAACAGCTCTAATTATGTCGAATTCACCTTAGTCCCTAGAAACTATTTTAAACTTCTCTTGTAAGAAGATACCCTCGATTATGTATGAGTTGATCTTGTCCATCATCTCAATACAGGACGTTTACTTATTAGGACGGGGAGGGGAAATAACTTTTTGAAATTCACTATGTTTAGCAAAGTGTCATATACATGTTTATTTTGAGCTGTGTTTTCAGTGCAGCCATTGCTATAGTCACTTAGTTTACAAATTATATCTGGAAACTTTTGCATCTACCTATACAAGTGAGATTGATTTTATGACTTTTTATCAGTCACAAGCCAGTCAATCACTACTCAGTCTAAATAGTTATCAGCCAATCAAGGCAACGGATATAGAGAATAGTAAACTGATGAATTTGGATATGTAACTACGGTGCATTTGAACAGCATTTATTAATTTATTTGATTTTTAACCTAGTCTAGATATATCTCTGTAAGAGGATTAATATCGGATCTGATATGGTGATTACCCTAATGTGGATATAATCGAAACAATTCCGTGCATGTTATATGCCTTGGAACTGTTTTCTCAGGATTCATTACTGTAGTTTTTGAAGAGGTTGCAGATTTTCATAACAGACATCTTTATAAAGTCAACGCAATCAACTGCCAAATAATTTAATTGTCTCTTACCTCCAATTCCCTTAAAGTAGTTCTGCCATTGAATATTATACTGTGTATCACTGCTATTGCTGTTATATTACTACAAAAATTGTTGCGGACCTTCTAGCTACTCAGCTTGCTTTCTTTCTGTTTGGTTTCTACCTAAACAAAAGAAATGAAAATTTGTCATGGAAAGTTTTGTACCTTGATCATTGCAAAATCCCACACTGGATGTTTAGCAGATTTGCCAAACTACCACAGACGCATCGTTACCAAATGTAATATCTTTACGAGTTAATATATGTGCTATCTTTATATAAAATAAAACATAATCACCATGCCACAGGGACGATGATTAATTATAACCTGCAATCGTAAAATATCATTGGAAAGCTTCCAGATGCAATTTTGTAATAGACCTGAATCTATAGTTGTTTGTATGGATGTCCTAAAAACATCCCGAGAGAAGGTCATTGGCATTTACATGGTATATAAAGCATGTGATAAAATTAATATGCATCAAACAAGATCTTTGGAATGTGTTGTGGACAAATCAACCTGTAGTCTAATTTTCAAAGAATATAAATTAATCAGTCACTCTTATAGCTATTCTTGTGGTGGATGCACTGGGTGATACTGTAGTTCTCGGGAGTTGCTGTTCGCTGTTCTGAATTTGACATATATGTCATAATTTAAGCGAACGGACTTACTGTAAATATTACTCGCTTTAGTACGATGCTTTTTCGTTCATTGCCTGATTATCAACACGAACATCTCTGAACTGTTTGAGTTCACCTACTTTGGTGTACATCAAATTGAAAACACAGCGATAGACGACTATGCTAGAATAGTGAAGAACGAATGTGTGTTCCGTTTTCATACCTTCTGTATATTACATGGCTTTAGTTTAAAAATGATCATTGTTTACGGGTGATAGATACATGTACATACAGTAATCTGTGGTTTCTCGATGTTAGCGTCCCTCCGTCCTTCCGTCTGTCCTGCAAACCAAAATGGCCAATTTGGCTTTTTTCTATTAATACCATAGACATTGTTGTAATTCACTCGGTTTCGCGCAGAACATGGCGGACATTGCATATTGCACCTTAATGGTGATATACACCATACATGTAACTTTTACTTTTTTAAAACAAAATTAGAAAAAGATGATTAGATTCTGATAATGAGCATATTTAATATTTAAAAAAGCCGTGCGGACCTTTTAGCTACTCAGCTTGTTTTTGTCTGTCACACTTTGTCGAAACTGCTTTTTAATATACACATTTGCGCCTCCTGGCGTTAGAGATTTTTGAAGGGTGGTGCCCTTTGTAAGTAAGAAATATTATTAATTTATGTAGTGACCCCATATGTATTTCTCTATGCGTTTACACGTTGTACGAAATTGCTCGTTTGAGTGTATTTAAAGTAAGGTGTAGAATATTGATTCAGTGACCTTCAGTCCAAGTCAAGATGGGCACTATTTTGTCAAAACATCTTAATTCATCTTGGTTTTATAATATAAATAAAATCTTTCCATAGTCAATGTCTAATTTAAAAAATGTCAAATATCTCCGTCAATATCGGCAGAAACAGATGACTATAACTCTTTTCGTAATCCTAACCCACTGCTGCTCGAAATCGCCCGATCTGCACGTTATTATCGGCTTCGAGTTCACTTTTATTACAAATTAATACTCGCTTCAAACACAGGCAAAGTATAGGCGGTAGGCCGCACGGCCTTTAACAGACAAACATCCACAGCTTGAACCTCTAAAAGTAAATAAACACTTCTGCCAATCGTTATCGTGATAGGTGACATAGAGGTAAATATTAACTCGAGGGTTGCCAAATGGAACAAGATTAGTGAACTTTCAAATGGGAGGCAACATAGTTCAGTCCGTCATATCTCCTTTTCTGACAGCTACAGTAAGAAGATGACTATATAGGTTATCAAATAAATTAATACGGTCTATTACGTTTCGAGGTTTAAGCTGTGATTGTTTGTCTGTCGGAGGCCGTGCGGCCTGCAATTTGTTGGTAATAATTTGAGCTCGAAGCAGGGATCTTTTTTTCCCCGATATTAATAAAAGTATTTAATCAGGGTTTTTTTTCTCTCAATCTGACAGAGGCATAAATTCTGTTGGATTTGGGGTTTACCACGGTACTTTAACTGCCCAATCTGACAATTTCACAAAACTAAGAAATAATTATGTGTGCCTAATCAGAACTTAGAACCAGTGTTAAGAAATACCATAAAGGCATGACGTTTTTTTTTTAATAAGTGGATGTGTTAACAGTTGGTTTTCGTATAACCTATCATTTCAAACAGTAACAATAATTTAACTGTTTTGCATCTCTGTCTCTTTAGGAGAAGATGTCTTTTGCATCACATAAAATCCATTGGCATGTCACCCTCGTCTGTCGTCAATGCCTTGTTACAGCTGTGATGTTCATGTTTCTCTTGTTTTCTTTGACCCAATACGGACAACAAACAAAGCATAGCTCCGAGAAGAAAAGACAAGCCTGAAAACATATAAACAAATGAGCTGAACAGTCTTACGCAATAGTTAGCGAACACTGGGTAATGGGGGGGGGGGGGGGGAAACCCTGCAGACGGTGTAAATTTTGTAACAATGATCCTTTTGTCAGCTTGACACCTCGCCCACCCCCCTGCGAAGGCTCGGGTAATGATTCACAATGTTTCGAACACCGCTCTTTTCCTTAAAGAAAAACAACAACAACCCTTTGTTTTGCTCAGAAGATGACTTTCGAATTCATGCCACCAACGGATCAGAAGTTACATCCCCTGGCGTCAAAAATTGTTGTAACAACAGTGACAGGCTCATCAGAAATGGTAATAAGGAAAATACGCTGCTGAAAAAGCCCCCCAAAACGACATTATAAAGCCATTCAGATATAGTGATCGCAAATCAGACGTGAAAATTTGTGTCGATAATTCTCCATGTGTAGTGCATTTTTGATGAAATCTGGAAAAAAAATCAATTTAAAATGGAGGCAAATTGGGGGAACTATGTCCACGCTTTTAAAAATCTATTCTGCGTAGGGGGGTGGGGGAGGCGGCGAGAGAAAAGCGAACAGCTAGTCTTTCTTCTGTCGTTAATACTGCACAACCATGGTCTTATTAAGTATATTTGTAGACGGAGGGTATGATTAATGATCAATGAATGAATATAAAGTTCATTAGCAAGGAAAAGTTTATTGGGTTGGTAAAACATGTCTTTATCCCAGGATGTGAAACCATGTAGGCGCAACAATATTGGAAATGGGTTTATATGCCTTAAATAGATGCAGCTTGCCTTCAATAATCGACATCATGTTTCCTGGATGTCAAAAATCTCATTATCATCCAACTGTTAACCTTGTTGAATTAATAAAGCTAGAATGTCACATGTTAATATTTTTTTCATGATCACTGTATTTGTGAGGGCCAAATACATTAAAATCGTTCAAACAATTAAAGCCGATTCAGCTGATACGGAAGAGCAGATATTGTGTTCTTCAGACACAGTAAATGTAATCAAAAGACAATAATGAAATCTGTATGTGTTGTATTAACTTACCTGCCAGGTAAAATGAATATTTATAATCCTGTGATATGTGTCTCACCCAGGCTGAAAAAAGTCAAAAGAGTTTCTTACAGAGCAGTTGTGATCCATGGGCAGCAGAACAAATCTTCGTGTGTGTGCGGGTTCGCGTGTTTGTGTCTGCGAGGGGGAAGAGGGTGCTGATATTATCGATTGTTATGAAGGCGAAGGTCCGTGGGCCATCTGTGATGGCTCTGTGCGATTTTGGAGTAATATAAAATTCAATCGCCAAAACTTTCTGTGATAAAGGTCCAAAATAAATCAACCAAATACGAAAATGTAGAATAATTTAAACAGACAAATCACATAACGTTCTACTTAATCAACTAGAAAAAATTTTCTACACAGATATTTATCTCAAGTATTTTTACAATTTTACCGGCAATGAAATGAAAGTTATCAAAATTATGCAATAATATTTAAGACCAACAGGTAGCCCACCTCGATTTTTACAAACATAATGTTATCTGGTTGGTATTGTGCAAAACAGACACAATGTTTGTAACGTCATAATGTTAAACAGCCGTATACCATCCGATTATAAGCATTTATTCGAAAATATGTCTACTAAAAATCCACATCGTGTACTTTCCAATTTATGAACTTATTTTTGGTCAGACTAAAGTTACATTTTGTAATATTACCTGCAGATGGTGGACCAGCAATAAATCCAACACCGATTGTGAATAGTTCAAACCCAAGAGCCTGGTTGAGGTTTTTTAGACGCACTATTTCAAGTGAAAGCGGGACATACAGAGAGGGTTCAACGTTGTAATAAACCGACACAAGACAGAAACATACTAGCCGGCCTGCCTGCGCATGGGACACTGACGGAAGAACTGTTAGAGCGGTACCAGCTATGGAGTACGAACCGAATAGTAAACACATTTTGTTCAGACTTGTTCTACCGGGGATGTTACCTGAGCCAATTCCAGTGAGAAGTTTAGATACCATACCCCCGACGGCCATAATGATATAAATGGACTGCATATCAGTCAACGTTGCTCCTTGGTCTAACACATATTTTGGTAAGTGTACATATACAATGCTTATTCCAAAATTACTCAGCATGAAAGCAATCGCTAAACAGATATAGGACCTGTTACACAGTAAGGTATTCGCTTTGATACCGTTACATTTCGTACAGCCAGGACACACTGGTGATGGACAGGTCTCAGGTGGAAATTTTAAATGTTTTTTACTTTTGCCTACAGACGGCCGATGGATAGATGCCAAAACACACACGTTTAACGAAAAGCCAGCAAGTAGTAAAATGGAACCTCTCCATCCGTAAACTCTCTCTAATGTCGTCAACACATAAGGTCCTCCCATTATTCCAAACGCAACGCCTAGAGCAGAGATGCTGCTGGCAACACTACGATAAACTTCGAATGAAAAGCCAATTGCTGCGTAGGTTGGACTTAAGACCAGACCATACCCCATGCCTATCAACAGATAAAATAGGAGAACGAATAATAAGTTTTTGCCCACGAAGTTGCCACCCTTTTGCTGAGTGGTAATTTGTTTACAAATTTGTTATTCCAACTAACATAGCAAATTCGAATTGTATACAGCTTTGAATTTTTTTGTACAAACTTATGGCAATTTTGACAAAGAAATTTCTGCAAAATTGTATTTGTTTACAAGGTATTTTGACACGTTAGCGGATAAAACTCTAATATCTAACAGGTTCCTTAGTGACAACTGAAAGATTATGTTTGAGTTTCACCCATATGTTAGAAAATCACGTTTATTGTAGAATATGGGGGAACCTAAGTTGTTATTTAATTACCTGCGAGGATACCATACGTCAGGAAAGACATCAACAAGGAGGTGGAAACTGAACTAACAGCCATAGACGAAGCGCACATCAGTCCTCCAACAAACATGCAAGTTCGACAACTCCATCTCCCACTGACGCAACTCGCCACTGGACCTTTGTTCGTAAATATATTTAAGATAAGTTTTGAACTACATTTAGAAGTCGGATAACATAATTATACATTTTCTGGATAACCACTTGTTAATTTGATGATAGAGCACTTTTCCATGCATATGCCTGTATCATTAGCAGGACAAATTTACAAAATTGAAGATAGATTTAAAAAAATAGCTTCCTCCCTCTCTTTTTTCGAGTGAATTTACACCTAATGACAAGCATTTCTATCAAAACGTTGTGTTCTATCACAAAACAAGAAGCGGTTATCCAGGAATAGTTTAAGTATATGTACAATATGTAATAACCCAAATAATAAATCACGTTAATCGGTTATTTTTGGATAAAAAAATTACATTAACTTTGAACTCTTGGTCTCTTGCTTCCCGTAGAGAAATATGCCCGTACAGAAATATTCCCGTAGATGAAATATCGTGGTCGTTTAAAAGTGAGTTTTTGTCGTTCAGCCGGTTAGAACGCTGACTAGGCTACCCAGAGACTCGGATTCAAATTTGTCTCTACCATTAAAGATATATTCACCTGTAACAGATCGATGCAATGGACCAAAATATAAGTTAAACGATAAAGTCCAACGATGTGGTTCCGGCAATCACAGAGGTGGTTTTTGTTAGGTTTCCTTCCGGTTCTCCGCCGTATTAAAGCAAAGGTCAGTGTGAAGTGGACAATCCGTCGGTCTATATGTCTGCATGTAGCTCTATATAGGCAGTTAAACTTTGCATATTGTGTCTTGAACATAACATGTATACGAACTTGACAGGCTTCGTATTGTGGGCATAAACATGGAATGTATACCAATACAAACTTTCACAGTGTGTCATGAACATTCAAATTTTACTTTTACTGCATCCTGGTGAAATAACCGATGTAAACAGTTTCTTAACATTTTACCCATAAGACACTGAAGTCCAATGTAGATAGAACCAACCCATGCTGTCTTCGTTTCGTCTTCTTCAAAAGCTTCAAGGAGGTATATGTGTATCACACCCACAACAGACATGGCTGCCCCTTGCAATACCTGCAGTAGTTGAAAAACAGGGTTAGGAATTTCCTTAAAACTGCATATTGACAAATGAAACTTTCCGATATTTATTTTGGCTAATTTTTAGACGCAAAAAGTTGAAAGGACAATTTCAAAAGAGAAAAGATAGCGAATATATGGAAATAATACGAACGTAGAGAATCATACAATCGTTGAAATGACGCACGCGCAAATTCATACCACTGGTTCGACAAGAAACTTTTTACTTGAACGAAATCATGCGTTTAGTTCTGCAGGGTTTATTATATTTGCTCTATCACCTTCTCTGAACCAGGCTATTGGGTTTTAACTATTTTCAATTTCATTTCATTTTAATACTTCACCGAAAAAACATATTTCATAGATAAGCGTTAATAAACATTACCAAAGGCGGAAATAGACCCCAGAGGGCCTGTTATTGGATTCACAGAAAGGTTTTAAACGGTGTAGACAATAAATAACATAAAGTAACAAAGATAAATGCTTCAAAGATCTAATATTGTTCTTAATAAATACAAGTTATTAATTAATTGTGTATTTCGATAAATTTCTGAACATAGAATCAATTCAACCAAACAAGTGTTATCCTTAAATAACGAAAAAACTGTATATTCACATATATTAAACATATGTAGTGTCGTGGTACAGAATTGCATGGCGTTAGATTTATCGCTGGTCTACCAGTTGCCAGTAATATTATCAAAATTTACCTTAGTTTTAGTCTTATCAAAAATATGTTACTAACTTGGAAATTAAATTTACCAACATTGCGTCCATTGTGCCAAATACCAACCATCTAAAAGTAGGGTTGTACAGATTAAGAGAAAATGCATGTGGAAATATTAGTGGTGCTTTAAAAATGTCAAATCACAAGGCTTTGTAAAGTTTCAGTTCATTTCTGGTCAAATTGTATTGTATATATATAAATATATATATATATACTAATGATTAAGATATGTATAGAAGGTTGTCTCTTGGAAATTACCTAGAACATTATGTTATTCATCTGTTTCAATTGTTCTACATTGCTGTTTCCGGGTGTATGAAAGACTCAGATAATGTATGAATGATTAGTAAGTAAATGGTGTCAGAATACCGTGACGAATTGAAATAACTCCAATAATTGCAGGGGAGAAACTAGTAGAAACTCCACAATATAACTACACTTTTGCAAACATGTGAGACCTATAGTAACTCATATTTTAAAATTCTTTGCTATAAAACGGGAATGAAATCTCGGCTAAGGGTATATGATCCAACTTGAACACAACAGGGAAACATGAAATTCGTCGACCTACGACCATTAGTGCTTCTGAACTTACACAGCCCATGCACCACCACCACTTCCCCGCCCCGCTCCCCTGAATTCAAAAGCGCTTTTGTTGGTCGTACCTGTTAAACGAAAAATTTTGGCTTATTCTTATTTACTTAACCATCTATCCGTTCCCCCGCTATCGTTTTGTACTTTACCTTTGAATTTCACAGGTAAAATGTACCCATGCTTTAAAGCTTACCATCAAAAGGAAACATGATGCCAGAACAACCCAGGCCCATCCGGAGTCAACATCTCTGACTTTACTAATAACTTCAACGGTAATTTCAATTCCTTGCTCTGTATGGTATTTGTTTTCTTTTGGTGAAAGAACCTCTGTTTCATTGCTGAAGGGAGGCTTTTCATTTTGCGTTTCCAACATAGTTGTTTTCCTTCACATAAACCTATAACTTAGAAAATTGTCTAAATAAACCACAAATAACCATCTGTTTATACCTTTTGTCAAATTGTTTGTTTTGATTAGTCAAAGACAATCTCCCCGAGATTAAACATAACCCGAAGTGCTAGATTTCTGCCCACTCCGTGATGCGAGCTGGAGTGGGGAACGATGAGAATTATTATTTTGCCTGTCTAAGTTATATCCAATTTGATCACATGAACGCGCGCTATAGGTTGCGTTCGTGCGAGTCACTGCTTTCCCCAGTCAGTCCAGGTGTCCCCTTTTCCGCGAGCGCGTATTACCCGGGTCAACTCGGGTGTGGCACTTCTTCGTTCACTCGTCTTGTATTGTCATGATCGGGTCTCCCCGAAGTCTTACGGCTTACCCTGAGAAGTCGGGCTAACGAAACCATAGTAAAGCCGTCCCGGAAGGTGTTTTCCCCAAAAGCAGAGAATGGCCCCATTCACAGATTTTAAATATTTTTAGAACGAGTACATTTGTTATATAATTACTAGTCCTGCATACCTGAGAATCATATTTGAGTAGCTCTCGACTACTTGTTGAGCTTTAAATCCACAAAGAAGCTATATGATTCTTAATAAATTTATACAAACTAGTTTGGATTGGTTTTGATTAATATTGTTTGAATAATAATGAATGCTACAAAGTTATTTTAAATTATAAGTGGATTCTAAGGTATTATATAAGTTCGAAAAGGTGAAGTATACGATCTTAAAGAAAGCAACCCTAAAGCGAATGTGTAAAGTAGAGCAATGATCTTAATCATTACGATTTCGAGTAATATACCCAGACAGCTAGTATAACGGTGTGGGGCGTGGATGAGGAAGAAAGACGTGAGATCTGGCGAAATGGCTGTGAAAAAAGTAACGCTATTATAAACAAGAAACCGACGGTGGATACCAACTTAGACGACATACATATGGCCCATAAAGTAAAAAACGCCAACAGAATGTCAAAATACTGATAATTGTTTCAGGTGTACAACATAAACATCATGTGCAAACTTTATCTAAAGAAACGCCACAAATATCGTCAGCGAAAAGATTTAACGCTTGCAAGTGAAAACATATTAATGATTGTCTAAGGACTATTACCACCGATAACCAAGCAATAAAGATTGGCAATGAGCCAGGCAGTGTACTTAAACGGTCTGTCTTCAGTTTGACAATGTGGACCAGAACTAGTCGTAACGCACTGAAAGTGATACTTTCGGCACTAGATTGGCTCGAAAAGACAAACCGTTATCAAGAAGAAGTTTGATTAGTGTTATTAGTTCTCTGTATGAACCACTTGGACTTATCTCTCCAGGAATCTTAACTGCAAAAGTAATGTAGACTATGGTGCTCTGACATATTTACGAACGGAATTGTGACGTTTAAAGGAAGGATTCAATGTTCTTTTGTAATTAGCAAATCTAGATTAGCACCAATCAAGGCCAGTACGATGCATTGAGTTATCAGCGGCAGTTGTATGAAGTATGTGGATACTCAACAGAATCCAGCAGACCAGTCCTCGCGAGGACTCACTGTGGATGCTATAGTGACCATCGATACCGGGAAAATATTCACAAGTCAAAGAAGCTAGATTTAGACAAAACAAGATTTTTAATTCCTTAGCTTTCGAACGTGACTACGTTAATCTTCAGGGATAGATTGCAAAAGCAAGAAAACTATAGTTTTTCATCGGAGACTCAACCATAAGATTGCAAAAAGAAATATGTTCAATCACTAATCTAATCCATTGTATTCACATTAAATTTATATCTAAAATACATAGAGAACTATTTTAAATACAAGGACTTGGAAGACGATAAACCGATATGTCGCATTGCGCAACTTCTATGTTATGCTAATTAATTGTATGCTAATGTTTGTATCTTCTATGTATAATGCCTCTGTAAATAGTTTTTTTTCTTGCTTTGCCATTTACCTCTGAAGATGATAGTAGTCACGTTCGAGAGGTAAGGAATTGAAAATGTATAGAATAGCAGTCGCAATCTTGTTTGTTTTAAATCTAATGAAACCACGATACACACGTATATTGAAGAAGCTATGCATGGAATTAATTACACGAGAAGGAAGTGTATTTTGATGTACAGGTAAAAATATACCCCTTAAGTCCAAAGTGACAATAGAATCGTAATATTACAAACTGAAAAAAAGCAGTGGTATGCATGGCTCTTAGAATGATATTTTGTGTTGACAAAAAAAGCCTTTTCAAAATGTTTGAATGTCGCCCAAAATGCTTTTCTGAAATCGGTTAAATTTCAAGAAACTGAAATAGCTATTGTCAGTTATGTAGAATGAAGCAGTGATGAAGATGTATATAGTTTAAACCCCGACAAATTCCACCGACTGGATTTCGGTGTAATTTTAAGTATGAACACAAAACCAGCTCTTTTTTAGTTGATTTCGAGCACTGCTTTCCATCATTACTTTTTGCCTGCAGTCGTAAATTCCTTTACTAGTGTTGAATCGGCTTCTTCAATTGCTCGGATGGTTTAGGGGATAATCCCAGATGGGACTAGATTATTTGCCCTTAGTCGACTCGGATAACACGATCTAAGTTTCTAATGGTTAACACACCTCAGCCCTCTATATAATCAGTGAGGAGTTCTCCTTACAGTCATGGTATGAACAGTATCCCAGAGCTGTGGTATAAGCAGTGATTCAAATCAAGCGAATTCCAATGACAATATCACTCTTGTTCACGATATCTACCTTGTTGGCTTCCTCTAGAAATTAAACGAGATTTGCGCCACTTTTTCTCTACTGCGTTGTGTCGCTCAGCTCACAATCTGTTATAACTTCGTCGAACTGGGGTTACCCGATGACTGTGAAGGGAATTCCTCACTGCTAAGGTCTGTCTACACGATCACAGTTTTGTTATAAAATAATACCCATCATTTGTTTTACCGTGTTCAAGCTTGTTAGCGGTTACGCTTTTTGACTCTGCATTACCTTCAGAAATAGCAGAACGCTATCATCATTCTGCACTTTATCTTACAATGTATAGCAATTGCCTGAAGTTACCCTGACGTAAACCATCTCGTTTTCTTCCTTGACAGCTTGGGTTAGGCTGACCTATAACACGCCCACTCGACGTCCATTTTCATATCAAAATCAGTCATTTGTCATATGGATTTAACGTTATTTGTTATTAAGAAAGTCCTTATTTCCACACTGTTGCTACAGCTGTACGTTGTTGTACGCTATTGCATTATACAATGAAGTACGTAATTATATAAAAGCGAAAAATCCCTTAGGCTGCATTTGTAACACGTATGCAATTACAATAGAAAGACAATAGATTATAATAGAAAGATGAATGCCTGCACTGGCTACATGACGATCCAGGCAGAGCCTTCGGCGGAGATATAAATAATCGTTTATAAAGAAGGATGCACATGTTCACCTAATTAAAGGCTGCCAATGAATATACAGCGGATTTAAATTTTAACTAGTCTTAATAAGCTTCTTATACTTGTTTGATTCTCTTTGTTCAATGGTTGGAAAAACAAACAATTAATACCTACGGTTTGTTTTTTGTGATTTTTATGCTGCATCTTTAAATTATGATTTCTTATTTATGTACATTCTGTGATAGTCGCTAATACTAGTCCCTGGTGGACTAATGTTATATTGTTTCAACATCGACTCAAAATAAAGTTTTCTTATCTTATCTTATCTTATCTTAAAAATAGACAACGAGTTTAAAATGACGCGACATGTAGATAACCTATGAGGGTATGCTTAAGAATCATTAGCGGGCATGTACAAAGTGTCTCAGTTCATTCTACACTCATTCAGGCCACACAACAAAAACATAAGTGGTATGCATCAGCACATATAGGCCTACCATTATAATGTTACATAGTGTGAGTATTATAATACAGTGTATAAGAAATGCCACAGGGTGTATTCGACGAACCGGTTACTTCACATTCCAACACGAGATTAATTTCAATTTTGTGAAATCCGTTACATTAAAACACCAATATATTTGTTGCATTTCAGAAGGTTAAAAACATATGGAACGACTTGAGTATACGACATAATACGTGAATCCTTAGTATATATTCTGAAAATATAAATGGTTTTCAGTGTGAACTATGTCAAATATCACACACGGTACCAAACGTAATTGTGTAAACGTAATTGAAAGGCCAACCTGTATTCGGGAATATGACCTACATAAAATAAAGATTCATTCAATAAGTGTCATGAACAGCAACACTGATTTAAATATTGTGTCATGAACATGACATCTATACCAACGTGAACTATTTCAACCTCAGACTTTCCATAGTGTGCCATGAACAGAACATGTATACCAACTCAGACTATTCCTAGTGTGCCGTGAACAGGACATGTATACCAACTTAAACTATTCATAGTGTGCCATGAACAGGACATGTATACCAGCTCAAACTATTCATAGTGTGTCATGAACAGGACATGTATACCAACTCAGACTTTTCATAGTGTGCCATGAACAGGACATGTATACCAGCTCAAACTATTCATAGTGTGCCATGAACAGGACATGTATACCAACTCAGACTTTTCATAGTGTGCCATGTACATCACATCTATACCAACTTTAACTATTCAACCTCAGATTTTTCATATTGTCCCATGAACAGAACATGTATACCAACCCACACGATCCATAGTGTGCCATGAACATGGCATCTATACCAACTCAGACTATTCATAGTGTGCCATGAACATGACATCTATACCAACTTTGACTATTCATAGTGTGCCATGAACATGACATCTATACCAACTCAGACTGTTCATAGTGTGCCATGAACATGACATGCATAACAAATCAGACTTTTATTAGCGTGCAATGAATATAACATGTTTACCATCTCAGACATTTCATAATGTTCCAAGAACATGACATGCATACCAACTCAGAATTTTCATCGTGTGCCATGAACATGACACGTATAAAACAAGATTATAGAACAGCGAATCGTTGAATATATACATGTTAAATTATTCTATAAATCCTTGAAATACATTTCTATTTAAGGGAAACAAAACGTGTTCTCCTAATGAAAAACAGCAAGTTATACAAGAGTCAAGCGGTTTTTATCCGGTTTACATGTACCTAATAATGAAATGGAAGATGAAAAAGTGCGCAAACATGCTACAACCTAGACTGTAAGTTTGCTAACTGTTTAACTTGGCTGTATTCGTATGGCCTTAATAATGTATAGTGTAATGCCAAGGTTTTATCCTGTGTAGATAATATGTATGATAGTTAAGAACTATCGGATTCACTGTGTTATTGTTGTCTAACTATATAGTCTGGGTCAAAATGTTTATTAAAACTTAACTACTGACTTTAAAGGCTCTAATACGTGTAATTGCCCTACATCTAGATTTGAAGTAGGGCCCGAATCTTCAATTAAAAAGACGTACCGGCTCAATACGGCTCAATTGTGTATAAGGCAAGCATGCTTAAAAGGTGGAAGTTACAGGACCTTCTACTAAAAAGTCTACTGCGAGGTTGGTAGGGAGAAATGGCGGGTTAGCAACGGATACCTGAACCGTATTTCAATATCAAGGTATGTTTGATTTACAAAACAATATTTTCGAGAATTCCCGGGATCTCTGTTAGAGTATTCCCTCGGTCGTACAGGTTGTATCCATAGCTTTACCTTCGCAAACAGTATTCAATTACAACTTTTTTTTTACATCAGCTTTCTTTTTAAATTGACATTTATTTCATCGGCCCATTTATAAATACTTTATTCTGCTTGTATGTTATGTGTTTTTTTTGTTGTTTTTTTATTGTTCTGCCTTTCCTTGTCCAGGAATATCAAAATCTTGTAGATAAAATATCTACTCTCTGACAAACACCCATTCATGAGAAACACAAATCTAAAGGACCTGGTAGTTAAGGCGAAACTTCCCTCTCACACTCTTTCGCTTGCGACGATCATTCTTTTTAGTGGATACGTTCCTTTGTTAATTCCTTTATCTCTGGAATACCAGTTTTTAGGCCTTACTCCAAATTCATACCGAATCTCGTGTTTGTTACATGTCTACGAGTACGTTATTAACCGTGTTAATGGTTATTACCTTCGCTAGAAATGTATGTCGATTACCCATAACAACTTGAGATTAAGGTATATTAAGAAACTAGGGATTATCAAGATCATGAGATTTCGTTGATTTTAATTAATCGCCATCTTTGTGTCAGTGTGTTTACTTTTTAGAAATATTTTATTTATTTATTTATTCTATTTATTTATCCGATGTTAGATCAACAGGATTGAATCCCAATAACAGATCATTGACCAGCATGTGGGAGAAAAATTGGGTGGTAAACTTACCCGACCTTCCGCCGGTTGCTGGCATACCAACCCACATTTGGTCCGTGGAATCAAACCCGCGACCCCAGAGGTGAGGGGGATATGTTGACCAGACGCATACACTCTCTAGAGCGTACTAGACCACTCATTTGTAAATTATTTCATATAGCCAACGGGCCTGGTAGCTTCACTACGTCATGGTGTTTACGACTGCTGACACTTAAAAGTTAACATAAAATATAAACACAGTAAATATATCCAACTTACCGCACAAATGTCTGTTTTATCTCATCGTATATTCCATGGAACTGTCACAGTCGGATGAGCATCATTGAATCTGGCCTTAAAGAAGCACAGTGACTGATGGTAAGCTGCTTGCTAAAAGTAATGAGCTAAAGTCAAATCTGACAGTTGTTCAGCACTAAAGTATATTAGTGCCGTAGTCATCTAAAAATAATAACCAGATGCAATGTCCTCTATAGTTCCACAAGTAGTATTAATCAAACTAGGTCATGTCTGCCAACGATAGGCCGAGTAGGTCATAGGAAGAATGAAAAAGTTCGGTGCAACATTTGCTATTAAAGCACTTTCTCGCGTTATACGTCATCTACTGGGAGTCAGACAACGTGTTATCTTCAACGTCACGTAATGTTTTACCTAGAAAAAAATGTAATTAAGCCAACGGTGCACCTTAATAGGAAAATGCGCAAGCGTATACGTGTTGGCACATCGTGATACATTAAAATAAAGATATATACTTGTGTAAAGTAACTTGGGGATTTGGAAAGGTAAAAAGAAATGACACAACATCGTGAGTGAACATGGAATGATGCCAAACAAATTTTAACAACACAGGGTGACTATCACTGGTTACGGTACTATCGTTTGTGCCAGCTCCGATGGCTGTGTTGGTTTAGGGTAGCAAAGTCATGGGTGATTCAACATTGGCTGACCTTCCCACTGTATATTGATATAACATGTGTACGGCGACTGACCAGTAAACAAAATTTGTTTAAACAAAAATTCATCTGTATGTTTTCCCTATTTTAGTTTACCTACCATGCAGAGAGTCAGAAGTGCTAATATATCTTCTTCTGTCTGGCCATTTCCCCGTGAACAAGTATACATGTCACGATTTAACCTCCACCTTGATGGGAATTGTGTAAACTGTCTGGTTCCAGACACAATAGAACACTTTCTATTGTTTTGTAACACTTACGTTACACTTAGCGAAAATATGTGCACTTGTTTACGTCACGTAGGTGTGCCAACATTTATGCTGCAATGGCAAAATGTATTGTGCAAACCAAAAAAAAAACAATAATTGCATGATTTAAGTAAGTTTAGGTATTACTTTAACATAAAGTTAAAGCCCCATGTGGCTACATGCGCCAATTAAACCAAATAATCAACCGACCAAACAACCTAAAAGGTTAGTGTTCTGTTCAAAACAAAGTTTATTTCCTATTTAACAGGTACATATTGCAATAGGTAAATGCCAATTAGTTTATCTATGTGACATTTGCATACTTCTAGTTAATAGACTGCTGGTATCGTTTATAACAAAGCGAATTACTTTTGGTATAGTGTATGTAAGTAACAAAAATTATCGGAACGAAAATGGAATAATATAATGCATTATCTAATACAAAATAGGAGTTACGTAATCACCTTTGTGTAATCAGTCTGAAACCTTTATTAACACTAAAAAACTGTCTGCTTCATCTGTTTGGAGTTGAACATAAACGACTCAGTTTACAGTCATTAATAACACATACGGCTATTATTGTTTAATATAGTACGATAGATACAATATGGTTGCAATCAAAAATGGCAATTATTAAACATAATAAAGCTTTCGTGGATGTCGGAACGGTTGATATCTATACACCATAAGAGACGAGGACATGTCAACGCAATGTTGGCATCAGTTAGACCTTTATGCTACTAGGCTGGTGTCATTCAATTGTCAAAAAGTGTTCATAAAACGATATGCATTAATTTTGTTTCAGGAAATTATGAAACATGGCTGAAAAATACCATTTTTCAGAAGCTCTTTGCTACTGGGCGGTCACACCCAAAGCTGTGGAAACAATATATATCATTTTAGGTTTATTATTTATTATTCACGAGGAAAGTGAGGGTCTAACACGACGGCTTACAATATGAATAAATGATTTATCTCCCCTGAATCAATGCAAAAAGCTTAAAACAAAATGACGTGACAATTAACAGGCCAAAATCAGAGCAATATGAGATGGTATCAAAATGGCACAAATTCAATAATTGATTCTTATCTTATCCAGTCACAGTCACCCCTTCTTTAGTTTGCTACGGCTTCGTGCAAAAATATTAATTATTTTCGGGTCTAGGAAACTTTTGAGGATTACTATGTATTCTGGCAATTGTCTTAGTTAAACGTCGCAAAGACACATTAACCGGCTCTCTTCACGGTTTATTTCACTATTTCACACTTTAGATTTGTACAAATTAAATAAGTTTGAGATACAACATTTTTCAATTGGGTTTGTGTCTAAAATCTCCATGAACACCGCTGAGCTGAATGTCTAATTAAAACTCCACATTTATTTTTAAAGCTATAACTGAGGTATTGTCATATTCCGCAAACTATTATATTACAAATTGAGCATTTTATTAATAGTAAATTATTGCTCTATTTAGCAACACCAGCAGCACCTGGATCGTATTTCATCCTGTCCTACATCATTCTAAAATAGAATCAATTCTACTTCCTACGTCGAGACATTTGACTCGAAGTCACCCGGACCATCTTGTTTTGCACTACTTTTATCTGCTGGTCTGTGGCATACGATCGCCCTAAATATTGGCGCAAATTAATGCCCGATGGCTCGGTATAGCGAACGAGAGTTGTCTTAGTCTCTCTCGTCCACTATAGAAACTATCGCGAGAATCAGTTGGTGCTACATATAACACCATACTTTGATTGATTGTTTGTTTATTCACCAAATATAAAGATTGTTTGTTTGTTTGATTGGTGTTTAACGTCGTACTCAAGGGTATTTCACTTATATGACGACGGACAAAAAT